>BJCM01144863.1:0-12859 GCA_018326385.1 Flaveria bidentis
AATTCTGCCTTCATTACTGCTTCAAATTCTTTACACAATTCTTCGTTTTTGGACCCGAAGATTATGTCATCAACATAGAACTATACAAACAGTAAGTCACCATCCTTTTCTTTGATAAATAGTGTACAATCAATCACTCCTCTTCGAAACCCGTGTTTCACAACATGAGTCGAGAGCTTCTCATACCATGCTCCGGGGGCTTGATGAAGCCCGTATAGAGCCTTGTCTAGCTTGTAAACTCTGTCCCGATGATACGGATCCTCAAATCTATTGGGTTGACTGACATACACTGTCTCTCGGATTTCACCATGAAGAAATGCACTCTTTACATCTAGTTGATAGACTTTGATCTTCATGTAAGAGGCATAGGCTAGGAAGATACAGATTGCTTCCACTCTTGCCACTGGTGCAAAGACATCATTGTAATCAATCCCCTCTACTTGTTGAAATCTTTGAACTACTAGTCGAGCCTTGTTTCTAATAATGACCCCTTGGTCATCCTTTTTGCATTTCAAAGCCCATTTAGTGCCAATGACCTTAGCACCTTTAGGTCTATCCACCAGAGTCCACACTCCTAACTTCTTGAATTGAAGAAGTTCTTCTTGCATGGCACTCACCCAAGCCTCATCATTTAAGGCGTCACTTACATATTTTGGCTCAAATTGAGACACAAAAAATGATAAGCACCGTCATGAAGGTAGCCTTTTTCCATGAGTGAGGCATAATCAGCTGAGTAGAGCTGATTTCTTGTCTATACTCCCGATTGTACATCCCCTATGACATTGTCCAGAGGATGATAAACATTTAGTCGAGATCCAGGAGTGGTGGGGACAACTACCTCATTATCCAGATTGTGAACCGCAGGTTCAGTATCTAAGGCAACGGGAGTATGGGGTTCCAAAGTGTCAGTGACATCCACATCTGATGCTTGTGTACTTGTAGTAGTAGGAACCTCTTCCTCCTGATCCACCTGAACGTTTTCCACTTCTTCATTGTTAGAAGATGAGTCACTTACCTCTAGTGCTCCCCCTGAGTTACTAGAAGACTGACCTTGTGACCCGGATATTATCGAGTCTACAAGCGGTGTGTTTAAGACCTCATACATCATCTTTGTCGAAACATCATCATCAGAAGGAGTGAGAGTAATGTTAAAGAACTTGAAGAATCCATCACAACCAAAAAAGAAGTCGGGTCCTTTTCCTGCAAGGAGGGGGGGTGGTGAATCTCTAAACATCGACGTTGCACTACACTTCTACTTGAACCGATGAGTTGTTGTAAACCCTCGTATTCGGTATGTATGTTGTATCCTAGAAAAATACCTTCTTCAGCCTTTTCGGTGAACTTTCCTGACTGATGTTTCTTCAGCAGTGTACATGGTGCGCCAAACGGTACAAGATACTCTAGATTAGGTTTACGTCATTGGAGTAACCCGTAACACATTTTACCATGTCTTTTAACCACCAAGACTCTATTCAAAGTGTAACATGCATTTGCAACTGCATCATTCCAAAATTGGATAGGCAGTTTCGAGTATGCTAGCATCATCCTGGCTGTCTCTATCAAGCTTCTGTTCTTCTGTTCAACAACTCCGCTCATCTATGGAGTGTTGGCAAATGTGAACTGATGTACAATTCCCTTTTCTTTGCAGAATGCCTCCATTAACCGATTCTTGAATTCTGTACTGTTGTCTTAGCGAATCTAACGTACCTTTAACTTGTATAAAGATTCCAATGTGGTCACAAGTTGTTTGAACGAATCAAATGTTTTTGATTTGGATTTCAGAAACATTACCCAAGAGAATCTGGAATAGTCATCGGTGACTACATAACAATACAGACCTCCAACTATGCTCTTTGTGCTCACAGGACCTAACAGATCCATATGTAGAAGTTCGAGAGGCAATTCAATAGAGTTGATGTTCTTTGCCTTGTGAGACTTCTTGGTCTGTTTCCCTTACTTTCACGCCACATAGAAATTCGGAAGTTGAAAGTTTTTAACATTAACTCCATTGACCAAATCATTTTGAATGAGATGATTCATCTTACTTGGATTTATGTGTCCCATTCTCATATGCCAGGAGATGGATTCCTTCTTAGTTGCCTTTGACAAGAAGCATTGGACTTGATGATCGGTTGTGGAGACCTTTGATAGATCCAAGACATATAAGTCATTATACCTTGAAGCTCACATTAAAATTTGGTCCTCCAGAATGATGTACTCCTTCTTCAACATGTAGCACTTCTTGTTGTCAAAAACAACCTTGAAACCTTTGTCACAAATCTGTGAGACAAAAAGTAAGTTATTTTGTAGTTGTTGAACATAGTTGACCTTGTCAAACATAACTTTCTGATTTCCCACTTCTCCCTATGCAGTGATGTAACCTCCTTTATTTCCAGCAAAGGAAACATGTCCTCTTTTAATATGTTTGAGGTTTGAGAGGAGTGACAGGTTCCCGGTCATGTGCCCGGATGCTCCACTATCCACACACCAAGTGTTTGTGATAGCACTATAACGAACAACCTGCACATTCAAAGGAAATGATTAGTGAAGGTTTGGGACCCAAGCCTTAACTGGCTTGGGTAACCCATAGGAATCACACATCATAACTTCAACCCACTATCCATTTGAGGGCGAGTTCATATCATTCTTCTTACTGCTCTCAGTATCAGACATTGGATTTGACTTTTCTTTCCACAAACCAGTTTTGTGCAATGCCTGTTTGTGATAAACAGACGACTAGTTTATGGTTTGAACTTTTGTTTCATTATTTCTTTTAGGTGGAGTAATAGAACTCCATTTAGAAGAATTCTGTTTAGTATCATGAAGTTCAATTTTCTTTCGTGGTGTCTGATACTGAGGACAATTAGAAGCAATGTGTCCTCTCTTTCCACAAACCAGTTTAGTTTCATTATTCCTTTCTTTCGTGGTGTTTGATACTGGGGAAGTGTGTGAGACCGGTGTGACTTTAGGCTTGTTGGGTTTTAACTCTTCTTGTTTAGATGTTTTAACTTCTTTAACATTTACCTTTTGAACGGTTGTAACATCTTTTGCCTTTTGTTTGCTTAGACTATTACGTGGAGCACGTGGTTGGGTACTTTGTTTCGTCAGTTTATGTTCAGAACTAGACATGGTGGAAACTAACTCTACATTGACCTGTTTGAACTATTTGTCCAAATTCACAATCAGCATTTTACCCTTAGATTTCAAAGTGTCCTCCTTCAGTTTAATCACAGATTCCACCGTTTGACTGGTGGAATCTTGATCACTAACTAGAGGAGTGGTCACCACATGATCCTTAATCGGATTGTTATTAACTGGTTGATATTTAGTATTTAACAGGATATCATGTGGTGGTGGAACCACTTTGTAACCTAAACCCTCCCCGTTATTACGTTCTTTCACTAAGTTTTTAACTATGTGAGAAGAACTAGTCCAAATAAAGACATATTACATTAAGATCAGAATCAAGGTACACATGTATCAACAAACTCCCCCTTGGACCTAGATTCATCTATTGTCTTACCTTCTTCATAACCTCCTCATACTTCTTGTACTTCTCCTCTCTTGTGACTCCTGCATGTATTTCAAATACAAATCAGAGTCGTATCACATTTTGGAATTGGAGGGCTTGTACAATATCTTACGTGTCATAGAATAGTGGCCACTTGTATAGTGTGTAGACATCTTCAGCTGAGAAGTTTGTAAACCACATCGGGTCAAATACCCTCATAGTATCCATTTTGCCCTCTTTGTTCAGAACTATGACCGCCTCCTCTGTTCTCCAATCATAGTACCACCACGTAAAGTGTGGAGTGAAGTCCTATGGCATTTCCCTGAGAGGGATTCTTGACATTGTGCGTGGAGGACTCCACTTCAGCACTATCTTTGGCTTTCTAGTTATGGGATCAACTTCAGACCGTCTGATATACCTCGTAGGTTTTTGAGGTTTAAGTTGACCCACCTGGTGTGGTACTCTTTCTTCAAAGCAGCCTCAAAGCAGCCTGACATCTTTCTCGGGTCAGCATATAACAGCTTTAGTTTAGCCAGCTGGTTGAGCTCAAAACCAAGTAGAGACTTTAAATCATGCGGGAATCTAAAGTACTCAATACCTTTCTCTCTCTTTATTGCGTATACATTAAGATCATCAAAATGGGCCCACGCGATAATCTTGCCTAACACCTTATGATGTTTCTTCACTTTGTAGAGCTTAGTGTAGACATTCGGTTTAGGAGCAGCGCGTTGGGCTCGGATATCCTCAAAACATGCAGTCCATTCAGCTTTTCTGATATCAATATCGGTGTATGAGGCTTGGGCTTGTTCTTCAACCTTCTCGGACTCTTGCTCCATATTTTCTAATATCTCAAATGTATCACTGACTAGGGAATCACCCAGATTAGGGACCACATTTCCCTCTTTGTCAGCATACTCTGGATAGTGATCTGCAGTGACGTCCTCGATCTCTATCTCATCAATGTCGTTCAGCTCATCGTCACTAGCTACTTAAACAGTTGGAGCATCCTTTACAATCTCATCGGGATTGAGCTTGAACATTTCTGCCAGTTGCTCATTAGTAAGATCATGAATTATTTCCCCTTCTTGAGGGGTGTAACTCACTGATCTCCAGACAATCCCTTGCAGATCAAGAATCATGGTTAGTTGAGTCTTGACCTGCTGAAGGGGAGCAACGTCGTATTTGTGCCTTTGAAAATTTGGATCTGCTTGATTTGGACATGTAACACAACAATCATTAGTTAATAATCAAGACATAACCATAGACATTAAATATAAACATTCATTACATTAATTTGATACATGATCCAAATACATATGATTTTAAATAACAAAAAAATCTAAATATTACTCTTGTCTTGGATCCTGTGTTCTTCGGCTGTCGGGGATGATGTCGAGGCACCTGGAACTTGAGTTTTTTTGGTCCGCCTCTCACTAGCATCCTGTGCACCCGAAGCAGATGCCTCTCCTCCTCCTTCAATGTCTCCTCCATCCTCATCATCAACTTCATCATCACTATCATCCTCTCCATCATCACTCTCATCATCATCACTATCATCACCATCATCACCATCTCCCTCTCTGATCTTCAGAGGCTCATCCTTTGTGTCCTTAAGTTTGAGCAGGATGGTCCTCTTAGTGTCCTCCAACTCCTCAATCTTCCTAGTAGATAACATAATTTGCACCTTGAGTTGGGAAATCTCTTGGCTCTGAGCAGCCATTTGCTGAGCCTGCTCTTCAATCTGGTGTTCCTGATGAGAGATCTACTATTATCGTGTAGCTGTAAGCTCCACTAACTGTCTGAGTTGAGCAGTCTTGTCTTCATCTGCCGCCAACAGCCTCAGCACCATACAGTTAAGTGCTGAGAGTTGTTCCTTAACCCTACTAGGAGGCAGAGGTGATGTAGATGTACAGGAAGGGTATGATGGTGGTACAACATGGTGGCTAGTGGTGGTAGTGGTGGCTGTGGTGTAGATTGGGGTTGGTATAACTCGTTGAGGTGTGGCTGTAGTAGTGGAGGGTAGAGGTGTGGTGGAGATAGTGGGTGGTCTGGAAGTGGTGGTAGCTGTGGTGGTGGATGTGGTAGTAGGTGGAGTGGTGGTGGTAGGTGTAATGGTGGTAGTGGGAGTGATGAAGGTGAGTCTTCGCTTCTTCTTCTTCATGCCGTGGGGCTGAGCCATCCTTTTCTTCCTCGATCCTGTCGAGGAGGATGCTCCCCCTAGAACATGGCTTGGCTGATCGGGAGCATATGTAGGATTAGTGTCAGTCTCTCCCGACCCGCCAGGGCGTCCACCAACCGCCCGAAGCCCCTGTTCTGTGGCAACGACTTTACTGCCCACAGTCCGGGTCAGTGGCTCATGATCCGACTCCTCCTCCTCCTCACCAGGTATGAATTCCCGGTGGAATCCAGCAGTCTTTGCTACGTCTCCAGTGGGGGCAGATGCTGGAGATACACTTGCAGTAGTGGAGCCCCTTGGTTGAGTAGGCCCTTCCTCTCCAGCATCCCCGCTATCATCATCATCAGATTCGTGCTTTGGGAGCTGTAGCTGCTCATCATTTGAGTCGTTGTCTACATGACGCGACTTACGTCTGCCTAGCACCACGTAATCCTCCCGGGCCAGATGCCCAAATAATCTCCTTACAGGGGGCTTAACCTGCTTCCCCCTGTAGACCTTCATCCGACCAAATGTAGTGTCGTCCATCACCTCAAGGCTCACAAAATCGTCCTTCTCCTTTGGCAAGGAAGAGAGCTTCTGGTCAATAATCATCTTCATAAAGCGAGGGTACATGCAGAAGCCCTCCTTCCCTTTCCCCTTAATGTTCTCCACCATGAAGGTGAAGATCATCCTGGAGAAGCTAAACGGATGGTTCAGCACCAACGCTGCATATGCGTTCTGGATCTGATCCGAGAGCTCATCAAATTTGCCTTCCGATACGCTATACACTTTAGCAGCACATGTGCGAGGTACTTGAACTGGGGGCATAGGTTGCTCTTGTTGAGCACCCCTGCGTTGATGTCCCAAGAGTACTTAGCTCGCAAGAAATAGCCTCGTACTGTCAGTGGATGTAGGCGGGTAGGGCAATCAACATCATCCCCAAACTCTAATACTGTCCTGAGATCGTCCTTAGTGATCTCTATGGGCTGTCCAAAGATAGGCTCCTGATTCGGTGGGGTTCAGAGGTCCTATCAACAACTGCGCCTTCCTAGAAGGCCTGCTGAATCGTGCGGTATGGTGTGTACGGAGTCAAGATGGCACAGAAGATCCTCGATCTCCGTATTAAGGTGATAATTCCAGAGAAGTCTGAAGCATTCCTTGTGGTCAGATCTAGATGAGCACATATGTTGTGCTTAGTGCTCATAGTCCAACGACTAGCCATGTGTTACACAATGCATATAACCGTTAGTGTCCATCAATGAGTAGTAATTTGAATCATTTGAACATGAAATTCTTTCTGTTTTGTCATGCGAATGAGACTGTGCGACTAAGATCTAGTCGTGCGAATGAACAGTGCGACTGGGATCTAGTTGTGCGAATGACTCATACGTATGACTGAACATGCGTCTAGGCTCATACATATGTAAACTCATTCGTTTACATCAGTTGTGTGACTGAACTCATACGCATGGTTCAGTCGTGCGTTTTAGCCATTCGCACTACTCAGTCGTGCGACTAAAGTTCATCAAACTGTCCATTCGCATGACAGACTGTTGTTCAATTCAAATTCAAGCTCTAACCAATTCTTATGATTAGATATCGTGTTTCGGTTCATTAGACTCGCAATCATTCTATTTAGCACCTAATAACTTTAATTTCAATCTTTTACTTAGTTTAATTAGGTTATTTATCCAAACAAGTCTTAGTTTTTGGTTAGGGCTGGATATGTCGATTTCGGAATCAAATTGATTGAAATATGGGTGTATTGCACCGTATTATACCTGTATACTCAGCAGAAATTGTCAGTACACAATAATCAACTGTATAGTATGCTCAAACGAAAATTTGGCTGAGTAACAACATGTCGTGCGAATTAGGGCGATTTTGGGGGTGGTAAATGACTGCAACTGACTCCCCCTCTATTTATACTAGGGTTCCCTTCAGTCATGCGACTGAGCCCAGTCGCATAGTTGTTTCGTGCGACTGAAGATCAGTCGTGCGACAAGCACAGTCGGTCACCTTCAGTCGTGCGACTAGATGTCAGTCGTGCGACTGTGTCATTCGGTCACCTTTATCCATGCGATTCGCACATTCTAGGTGTCCAATCGTGTGATTTTAGTCATACTGATGGTCCAATCGCACGTATGTCCCATTCGTGTGGGTTAATCGTGCGATTGGGCACATTCGTATCCTTCAATCATATGATTGGTCCATGCTCACGGTCTAGTCGTGCGAATGAATCATATTCCTGGTTTTTGACTTTAAGACCATTTTACATTTTACACCCCTTTTAACTTATGAATAAACGTTATGAGCACTGGATCATCTCAGAAATTATCTTTTTTTCCAGAAAAACCTTTGATTACCTCAGACGTGATCCTTTTAAAACATTTTGTCACCTCAGACGTGACCTATTTTTATTCGAAAGCACGTGTGGTCACCTCAGACGTGACCTTTTAGATGATAAGGTTCCTCATTAACTTCCATGACATAGTCCGATACTACACAAAATTGAACTTTACAGAATTTGTATAGAAATAAAATAAATAATGCTGAAACTTAAACTAGGACATGTTTTTGTGTTTTTGTGAGGATTAATTCCTAAGACGGTATTCTAAGGAATAATTTTCTGAGAGAGCAGCCTCAATCATTTAAACCATACATGGACCAATTCAATTTGGAATCATACAGGAGATTCAAATCAATCAGGACAAGTTATTGTAAAAGACTTTGATGCTCGATTCTTGTTTTTCATCTAGAGTTTGTTAGCAAGGCTAGGAAATCATGCTAGTACTCTCAGGTCCCCACACTGATTTGAACTTTCAAGAATTGTAGCCATAATGATTGTCAGTATACTTGTCCTCTTAAATCCAATCACAGAATTTCAACATAGTTTGGTGATATTTTTAAGGTTTGTTTATTTCAACAAGCATTTGTGGATCCCACACTTATATGGTAATCAACCTTCCTCATAAGATATTTGAGCGGTCTTAGGGTAGTATTCAAGAAGAGACTATTCTTAGACCTTTCAAAGAGAAGTCAATCCTCAGGTCAGTGCCACCGCACATCAGAGAGGCGGCAAACAACAATGAGTTCTAGAATATATAGATTATGCTTATCCTAAGGTCAGTGTCACCGCACAGCAGAGAGGCACATAACCTATCTTCTTGTTTGAGCATTTTCATTCTTTTTGCACAGATCTCACCAACAACATAGGTTATCAGTTTGACTTCATTTGCATTTTTATGTGCTTTTGCTCATGCTTTGGTCTTACGCACACATTTTTGGTGTTTATTTTGCTCGTCACCCCTTATTGGAATCTTGTTGATTGTTTTAACCATGGATAAGGTGTTACTCATAGCTAGTCAACAATTTTAGTTTAATCTTGAGATCACAAAAAAGGTTTAGTCATCTATTGTGTTGAATCTACCGACATATGATCTGTGATCCAGCAACCTCTAGGTCTACTTTCTTTGTGTTACCTTAGTAGTAGCTAGCTTAGCTATCATATTTCCTTTTATATTGCTCAGACTACACAGACTTATACTTAAGCTTTGCATCTTTTTCAATTTTGATTTGTTAAAGTTCCAAATGATTTGTACCTGTGTACTATCATATTCCAAAAATTGAATCGGTATCACACATACGATCTTATTTATTAATTGCTTGCCTCTTCTTTTCCCTCGTCTTTATTATTATTATTATTATTTTATATATATATATTATATTTCCTAAACCTATTCTCACTCTAAAATTATAAAACAACCACAGAATAGCGTTTTAGGATTTTAATGGGCAAGGAAATAAACCAATTGTAATTAAACTAATTAAAATTAAACTAATTAAAATTAAACAAACAAAAGAGAATAAAATAAAATAAATTTAAAAATTGAAAAATAAAAAAAAACTAGACACAACGCATCGGACTATACATGGTCATCGTCAGGAATGACCTCACTTTTCTTTTTAACTCCGTTGACCTCTAATAAATATAAAAAACGTGGTTTGTCAAATGCCTTTGTATAGATGTCAGCACGTTGAAAATCTGTACTTATTTTTACCACATCGATTAAGTTCTTTTCAAAGCAATCACGAATAAAATGATATTTAATACCGATGTGTTTGGTCTTCGGATGTTGGTCCGGGTTCTTAGTGACTGCAATTGTAGCAGAGTTGTCAACAAAGATAGGAGTGGAAGAGAAGTGCCAACCGTAATCCCGCATTTGCTGTTGAATCCATATGATTTGAGAATAGTAGCTTGCAGCAGCAACGTATTTGGCTTCACAGGTTGACAATGCAACCGAGGTCTGCTTCTTACACTGCCAAGTTTCTAATCTTCTTCTAAAGAACTGACACCCTGCTGATGTAGACTTGTAGATCATCTTGCAGCCACCGTAATCCAAGTCACTATACGCTGTAAGCTCAAAGTCATCATGATGAGGATACCACAACCCAAGTGTGGGTGTGCCCTTAAAATAACGAAAAATCCTTTTGACCCCAATTAGATGGTTCACCTTAGGCTTTGCCTGATATCGAGAGCATAAACATGTAGCATACATGATATCAAGTCGTGAGGTAGTGAGATACATGAAAGATCCGATCATACCTCAGTACATAGTGGCATCTACCAGATCACCATTCTCATCGGGTGCTACATCATGGTTTGTAGCCAGTGGAGTGCCAGCCGTAGAAGCATTCTCCATGTCAAACAGACTGAAAATATCCCCTACATACTTGGTCTGATCTAAGAAAATCCCATTTGGTGTCTGATCCACTTGTAATCCGAGAACAAACTTCATCTCCCCCATTGCACTCATCTCAAATCTGTCTTCATTACTGCTTCAAACTCTTTGCATAAGTCTTCATTCTTGGAACCGAAGATTATGTCATCTACATAGATCTGTACTAGCAGTAGGTCTCCATCTTTTTCTTTGATAAACAATGTGCAATCAATGACTCCCCTGCGAAAGCCGTGTTTCATAAGGTGAGTCGAGAGTTTCTCATACTAGGCCCGTGGAGCTTGATGAAGCCCGTATAGCGCCTTGTCTAGTTTGTAAACTCTATCCTGAAGATATGGATCCTCAAATCCGTCGGGTTGACTGACATACACTATTTCTCGGATCTCACCATGAAGAAATGCACTCTTTACATCTAGTTGATAAACTTTGATTTTCATATAAGATGCGCAGGCAAGGAAGATGCGGATGGCTTCCATCCTTGCCACTGGTGCAAACACATCATTGTAGTCGATACCCTCAACTTGTCGAAAACCCTGAACCACAAGTCGAGCCTTGTTTCTGATGATCACTCCCTGATCATCCTTCTTGCATTTCAAGACCCATTTGGTACCAATGACTTTTGCACCTTTAGGTTTATCTACTAGAGTCCATACACCTAACTTCTTAAACTGAAGAAGTTCTTCCTGCATGGCACTGTCCCAAGCCTCATCATTCAATGTTTCACTTACGTACTTTGGCTCAAACTGAGACACAAAGCAGCGGTAGGCACCATGGTGAAGGTATACATTTTCCATCACAGAGGCATAATCAGCTGAGTAAAACTGATTTCTAGTTTGAACCCCTGATCTCACATCTCCTATAACATTATCCAAAGGATGATAGACGTTTAGATGGGAGCTGGGAATTGTTGGAACAACTACCTCAGAATCAAGATTGTGAACATTTGGTTCTGAATCTAAGGCAACAGGAGTCTGAGGTTCTGACATCTCAGATGCATCATTATGAGATGCTTGTTGATTTGAGGTAAGAGGAACCTGTGCATCCTGGTTGTTCTCATCATTTTCCACATTTTCTTCATCAGAGGAGGAGTCACTCATATCAAGTGCTCCCCGTGAATTGGTGGATGATGAACTTTATGAAGTGGATGGTGTTGAATCTTGAGACGGTGTGTTCAAGACATCATACATCATCTTGTTTTCCAATTCGTCTTCTCAAGCAGAAAGAGGAATATTGAAGGATTTGAAGAATCCATCATAGTCAAAGCAGTAAGCAGGTCCTTTTCCAACAGACGGTGTGGTGTATCTCTGAACATCAACATTACACCACACCTCTACTTGACCTGTTGAATTGTTGTAAACCCTCTTGTTCGGTATGTTGTATCCTAGAAAAATCCCTTCATGAACCTTCTCACTAAATTTTCCCTCCTGAGTCTTCTTCAGCAGGGTGCATGGAGCACCAAATGGCTCGAGATACTCAAAGTTGGGTTTACGTCATTGTAGTAACTCATAGCACGTTTTTCCATGGTGTTTCACAACCAGAACTTGATTAAGTGTGTAACATGAATTTGCCACTGCTTCATTCCAGAATTGAATTGGCACTTTGGAGTCTGCCAGCATAGTGCATGCCGTCTCTATCAAGCTGCGATTCTTCCGTTCAGCAACCCCATTCATCTGAGGAGTGTAGGAAGAGGTGAATTGATGCACAATTCCCTTTTTCTTCCAATAGGCCTCCATCCACTGATTCTTGAACTCGGTTCCATTTTCTGAGTGCACCTGTCTTACCTTCAGCTTGTATAGGGATTCTAGTGTCGTTACTAATTCATTGAAGGATTCAAATGTTTCTCATTTGGATTTTAGGAACATTACCCAAGAGAATCTTGAGTAGTCATGAGTAACTACATAGCAATACAAGTCGCCTCTGATGCTTCTTGTACTGACTGGACCAAATAGATCCATGTTTAGGAGCTCAAGAGGAAGTTCTATAGAATGAATTTTCTTTTCCTTATGAGACTTCTTCGTCTGTTTCCCCTTTTTGCATGCAACACGAAAATCCGGGAGTTGGAAGTTTTTGATATTTACTCCCCTCACTAGATCTTTCTGGACCAAGTGATTCATCTTCCTCAAATTTATGTGTCCCATTCTCCTATGCCAGGAGATTGAGTTCTTCTCAATAGCTTTGGACAAGAAGCACTGGACTTCATGATCTGTTATGGAGGCCTTTGAGAGATCCAGAACATAGAGATCATTATATCTTGAAGCTGACATTAGTATTTGGTCCTCTGGAATCACGTAGTCCTTCTTTAGAACGTAGCACTTCTTGTTGTCAAAGACTACCTTGAATCCTTTATCACAAATTTGAGAGATTGAAAGCAAGTTATTTTATAGCTGTTGAACATAGTTTACCTTATCAAACTTAACTTTCTCATTTCCCACTTCCCCTTCGGCTGTGATGTAC
>BJCM01144885.1:0-19167 GCA_018326385.1 Flaveria bidentis
AGAGAAAAAGCACAAGAAACAGCAATCCTCACATTCCCAAAAGACTAACATTGCATGCATAATGTGTGGTCTGCAAAACCACATGGCTAAAGATTGTTACTACAATCCTGCTAGCACACATTATGCAAATAATGTTAGAAAAGAAGGAGTCAGGGAAGGTTTCACATTTGGACCTTATCAAATGGTTCAAGTGATGAAAAAGGGAAAGCTAGTTTCTGAAGCAAGATTGCTTTCGGAAGAAAAGCCTTCTTTTGAAGGGAAAATGGCTTCGGAAGCTAAAGCTGTTAAAATTCCGAAGAACAAGAAAGCTCCCTTGAAACCATCCCAGAAGAAGACTGCTTCTGAAGAAAAGGTAGTGAATGCTTCTTCCAAAAAGAAAGAAGCTTCGGAAGAATGCCATGCTGCAAAAGCTTCAACAGGATCTTTGATCAACCAAAGGATGGATTGGAAGATCAAGAAGGATGTTGTAGCCCAAACCTCTTCTTCAAAGACATCCATTGAACCCTCATGTTTAACTTTTGGTTCAATTATGTCACTATCATTGGAAGAACCCAAGACCAACAAGGCTTGGGTTTCCAATCAAAACTAATTATCTCATCTTATGTGCAGGGACATCCATATGACAAAAATAACAACATTTGGATTGTGGACAGTGGATGCTCTAGGCGCATGACAGGGAACAGTTATCTCCTTCAACAATTTCAACATTATGATGGAGGTCTTGTCCAGTTTGGAGGTGAGACCGGAGGATCTATTTCTGGCAAATGAAGTACATCCAATGGAAAATTAAAAGTGGACAAAGTTCACTTTGTTAAACAGCTTGAACACAATATGTTAAGTGTTTCTTAGTTTTGTGATCAAAAGAACCAAATGCTTTTCATAGAACATGAGTGCATTATCCTCAAACCAGGGATGACAATTCCTCCGGAATTGGTGCTTCTTAGATCTCCCAGGAAAGGGGATATGTACAAGCTTGATATGAACAATGCTTCCCCAGTGGGTGAAGTATCATGCTTTCTTTCCAAAGCTGATAGTGATGAGTTAACACTATGGCATAAACGAATGTGTCATGTGAATTTTAAGACAATGAATAAATTGGCTAAAAATAACTTGGTACTGGTTTGCCTAAAAAGGAATTTTTCTATAAAGATAATTGTGTCGCATGCCTGAAAGGGAAGCAACACAGGACATCTCATAACTCCAAAGTTGTTAACTCCATCACCACTCCATTACACTTATTGCACATGGATCTATTTGGTCTTACAAGTATAATGAGCATTGGAAGGATATCATACTGCCTAGTGATCGTTGATGATTTTACAAGATTTACATGGGTACTCTTTTTAAGAACTAAATATGAAACTGCTGAAACACTAAAATCTTTTATTCTTAAGATAGAAAATCAAATTGATCACTAGGTTAAAATAATTAGAAGTGATCAAGGGATTGAGTTTAAGAACTTCGTTCTTGACTCATTCTGTAACTCAAAAGGGATTGCAAGACAATATAGTGCTCCCAAAACTCCTTAACAAAACGGTTTTGCTAAGAGGAGGAATAAGACACTTATTGAGGCTACTTGAACTATGTTAGTTGATTCCAAACTACCTCTAATATTCTGGGAAGAGGTAGTCAGCACTGCATGCTATGTGTAGAACAGAGTTCTTGTAGTTAAGCCATATAGAAAAACCCCTTATGGGCTATGGAACAAGAGGCCACCGTTCATTGGCTTTCTAGGGTCCTTTGGTAGCAGGTGTACCATACTTAACCCAAAAGACAATTTGGAAAAAATTTTTGAAAAGTCGAATGATGCTATCTTTGTTGGATACTCTCCTAGCTCTAAAGCTTATAGAGTATACAACATCAAGAATCAACAATTTGAGGAATCATCCAACATAGTTGTTAATGAGCACACTCCTTGTGTTAAGAAGAATGGATATGATCATATCTTTGACTTAGAATAAGTTCCAAACTATTCTAAACCATCTGGTGAGAATGTTTAAGCTGAAATACGTACTCAAGGAAATTCTAAAGATAATCAAATGTTTGAGTTACCCAGACCTATTTCAATTTCTCCAAGATCTACAACAAACCAAGCTTCCACTATTGGTAGATCTAAAAACATAACCATCTCACGAGATAGTGGAGCTTCAACCAGTAACTCACTTGTTGATCCCGATAGTTCATTAGGTGAACTTGAAACAACATTTGGACAAAGTGTTCTAGCCCCTGAGCAAAATATGTCCAATCTGGATCTATCTTTGCAGCTAGAAGTAATCCCTCATCTAAGGATTCATAACACTCATCCAACTAAGAACATCATAGGGGATGTCTCTGGAGGTGTGAGAATAAGAGGACAGATTCACCATGGGAATGTCTGCTTGTACTCATGCTTCTTATCTCAGATGGAACCTAAGAAGGTAGAAGAAGCATTGAAAGATAGTAGTTGGGTTGAATCGATGCAAGATTCAATTCAAAAGACAAAAGGTTTGGAACCTATGTCAACTACCATCTGGTCAAGTACCAATAGGCAAAAAATGGGTTTTCAGAAACAAGAGAGATGATAGAGGCTTGATCATCAAGAACAAAGCAAGACTTGTAGTTCAAGGATACACACAAGAGGAAGGAATTGATTATACTGATGTCTTTGCACCTGTGGTAAGACTTGGGGCAGTTAGGATCTTCCTTTCTTATACTGCATCTAAGGACTTCACTATCTATCAACTTGATATCAAGTGTGACTTTCTATATGGGGATATAGATAGGGAAGTCTATGTATGCCAACCTCCAAGATTTGAACACCTACAACACCCCAACTATGTGTGCAAATTGGATAAAGCTCTTTATGGGTTGCACCAAGCACCTAGGTTGTGGTATGAGACTTTGTCTTAGTTTCTTCTAAAGAATGGTTACACTAGAGGTACCATTGATAAGACTCTCTTCATTAGAAAGTCAGGAAAGGATATTTTGCTTGTTCAAGTCTATGTTGATAACATCATATTTGGTTCATCAAATGACCAAATGTGTAAAGACTTTGAAAGCATTATGAAGAAGAAGTTTGAGATGAGTTCCATGGGAAAATGGACTTTTTCCTTGGAATTCAGGTAAAACAATTGAAAGAAGGGTTCTTCATCAATCAATCCAAGTATGTCAATGACATCTTAGAGAGATTGAAATGAAAGATTGTAAGCCAGCCAAGACACCCATACCTAGAAACCATAATCTTTGTCCTGACCTTAAGGGGGAGGATACTGATCAACATCAGTTTACGACAATTATTGGTTCTCTGATGTATCTCATAGCTAGTAGACCCGATATCATGTTTGCTACATGCATTTGTGAAAGATATTAGGTTGCTCCTAGCTGTGTCTCACCTAGCTGTTGCCAAGAGAATCCTCAGATACCTCAAAGGAGCATCTAAACTAGGTCCCTAGTATCCAAGGAATAGTGATTTTAATCTCTTTGGATACTCTAACAGTGACTATAGTGGCTGCAACATTGACAAGAAATCAACATTAGGAGGGTGTCAATTTCTTGGTGGAAGGATCATCTCATGGCAGTGCAAGAAACAATCTTGTGTCTCTATATCAACTACTGAAGCTGAATACATTGCTGCTGCAAGCTGTTGTGCTTAGTTGTTATGGATTCAGAACCAGATGTTAGACTATGGATTCAACTTTATGAGCACTCCTATCCATATTGACAACAACAGTGCTATCTCCATCACTGAAAATACGGTGAAGCACTCCAAGACAAAGCGTATTGATATCGGGTATAATTTCATTAGAGATATTCATGAGAGAAATCTAATCAAACTAATCAAAGTTGATTCAAATGAACAATATGTTGACTTGTACACCAAAGCTTTTGATGAACAAAGATTTAAATATCTCATTACAGCTATTGGAATGATAAACATTGATTAGCTCACCTCTTTTAAAAACCTTTTTGAAAATGTAATGTCTTATGTCAATACAATCTAAGCCATGTTACAAAAGGTCTCTCTCTGAAATTTTATCTAAGTATAAATTCTTCAGAAGAGGAATTAACCTTCGGAAGATATTTTACATATCTTCCAAAGCAAAATTCCTCCAAGGATAATTTTCTTCTCGGAAGATTTTTAAGTTTCGGAAGAAGCGATTGATCATATATCAGATCTACTTCCGAAGCTTATAAAACTCTCTATTCGGAAAGCAATCTTTACCATCGAAAGCAAAGCTTTACCTTCAGAAATAGAAATTGCCTTCGGAAGACAAATTACCTTCGGAAATGATTTATACTCGGAAGAGAGATTTTACTGTGTAACGGAAATCTCTTGGGCCCCACACTGTAAAAAGTAAAGATTTTGTTAATGATGTCGGATTATTTAACTGAATTAAACCTTAGCGCCACTGTCACTTCATCCACTAAAACATCACATCACCTTATCCTAACCCCATTACCGCACTTTTACCCTCTTTTAAATAATCCCGACTATTCACTTTCATCTTCTTACCTCATTTTTACTGCCCTAAAATCTTCCTTCACTTCCAATTCACCCAAGCTCAAATTCATCCACATTCACCTTTCTCAAATGGCACTTAACCCTCAGCACAACCAAGTCGCACTTCTTGATTCATCAAGAGATGCCGACTTCTCAGAAATCATCTCCTTTCTCACCCAATCATCCTATTACACATCCCTAACTGTTAATCCTACTATATACTCCAATCAAATGACTGAATTTTAGGATAACGGTCAGACTGAAACCCTAAATGGGGTTCGTGTAATGCGATCTAGCATTTGTGGCCAAGAGTTGGTCATCAATGAACAACTCATTAGGGAGCATTTGGAGCTTCATGATGAGGGTGCCCCTATAGAGTTCCCCAAAACAGATTTGGACAACACCTACATCCTAATGGGATATGGTGGCGATGTCAGCAGCTCAACTGTCTACAAGTTCAATTTTTCCTACAATTGGAAGTTCCTGCTGCATGTCGTTCTTCACTGTCTGTCCAACAAATCTGGGGGATGGGATCAATCCCATATGAACTTGGGTGCCTAGTTCATGGAATGGTGAGAGGCCTCAGATTCAATTACTCAAGATTTGTGCTGACCAATCTTATCGGAAATCTCTAGAGGGACACATTCTTTATGTATCCCAGATTTCTCCAGCACATTATCAACTGTGAGCTGGACTAGAGTCAGCTTGTCTGTGCAGCTACTCTGAATGTCCCTCAAATCAGGCCAACCATCTTCAAGACATTGAAGAAGGTATCCACCAACTTCACTGGAAGGTACACTTCTCTGCTTCCAGGAATGACTGAGCAAATAGCTCCTGGTGACATCCATGTTCACCCCATAGGTGATGAACCCACACCAGCAACTGCCCCCACAATGCCAACTCTGCCTTCTCACCCCATCACCATCACATATCAAAGATGCCCTAAACAAACCCTTGTTCAATCTACTTTGATTGAACAAGCTCCTCCTATTCAATCCAAAAAGACATAGAGTGGAACAATGGGCTCCCACTCAGTCTGAGGTCTCACCATCCTTCTCATTTGACCTCAATATGGATCCTGAGTATGACACCCTAAACAAATCCCACATCGGTCGTGGACAGGAGAGATTCTTGGTTCATAAAGAATGTCTGGCCTCTAACATCAATAACGCGTTTTGGGCGTATTGGTTGTGGATGAGAGGATAACTCCACAGTTAAGCGTGCTCAGGTGGGAGCAATCCAGGGATGGGTGACCTCCCTGAGAAGTTTTCACTCGAGCAACCAAAAGCAAATCCGTGAGCTTCCCGTGGGCAAAACGGACAATATTGTTGATACGAGGGGTCGGGTGTTACAGAATGGCATCAGAGCCACTTCTGTGTCGTTCGGGGTGTGGGACATACCTCACCAAGGAGAAGATCTGGAACAATTTTCTGGAACAATTAAGGGAGAAGATCAATCAAATTCGAAAGTAAGAGGGAAAACTAAGAGAAATTAAGGGAGAAGATCTGGAACAATTTTCTATATAATCCATTAACAATCCAAATAATTACATATAAGAAAAATTACTCTTAACCACTACTCACGTGAAGGAGATCATGGATCACCACTCCTTTATTTTAGGAACAACTCCTTGACACTCCAGCTAAACATAAACCGAAACATAAATTAAAATAATAGAAATAACATAACTAATTTAGCATAAGGTCCTGTTGTCATGCTGACTTCGGTACACATCAAGTTCACTCCTATTTATTCATTTTTCTGAATGTTTATGGCGGGAATACAAAATCTTAAAGAACACATTTCCCTCTTACAAACGAAGAATCAACCCAAAATTAAATCAGAAATTCTCAAACTTTATCACATAATCAGTGGAAATCTTTGTTACCCTTGTTGAAATCATGAGGAAAGATGATGGTCAGTTGATTGCAGCGAAGCGATCATACAGAAATGCATCAGAGGAAGGGAATCGGCAGGAAGAAGCAAGATGGGCGAACGTAATCGGAGACATATACAAGAACAGAGGCGAATACGTTGAGGCTTTGAAGTGGTTACGACTCGATTACGAGGTTTCGACCAAGTATTTACCCGAGAAACACCTGCTTCCCACTTGTCAATCCCTTGGTGAAGTTTATCTTCGTCTCCAGCATTTCGAAGATGCCCTAATCTATCAGGTGCTTGATCCTACACGTTTTGATGATAATGATAATAATCAAAGTTCTTTGATTGTGGCTTCCGTTTATATAAGTATGTGATGTTGTTAATATTGGGTGAATTGCCCTCTAAATACCCGAATCAGTTTGGTTAGATTAATCGATGTACATAGAGTGGATAAGAGTTATGGTAAAATTTGTAGTGATGTATTGAAAATAGTTGTATGATTATACCATTTTAGTTTATTAAGTCGTTGTTTGCAGGGTGTACGATCTTAAAATGAGTTGGTGAGTAGCAAATAGACTTGAGTTTTGTGTGAATTAAACGGGAAGGGTTTAATTTGGAGCAATAGCACTGCAAATGATCACTGGAGCAATTGAATAGAAATCGATTGTTTGCTTCAGGTGCATTCAAATAGAATTAAGATAAATGAGCTGGTTTCTATTGATATATGGGTGCTTCAAATTGCTACTAAAAACATGTTTTTTGTTGAATTTGTATTATTCCATGTTTGATGTTTTGTTGGCAGAAAAAGCATTTGGATCTTGCAAAGGATACAGATGATCTGGTTGAGCAGCAAAGAGCCAGCACACAACTCGGTCGGACATACCATGAAATGTTTTTGAAGTCTGAAAATGATCAAACTTCACTTAGAAATGCCAAAAAGTATTTTATTTCTGCCATGAAGCTTGCTCATACTTTGAAGAAGTCAGACAAGCTTATGTTTTTAAAGGAATACATTGATGCACACAACAACATAGGAATGGTTGAAATGGATCTTGATAACTTGGAAGAAGCTGAAAAGATGCTCTCTAAGGGATTACAAATATGCGACGAAGAAGAAGTGGTTGAGAATGATGATGGACGCACTAGACTCCATCACAATTTAGGTAATGTTTACATGGAATTAAGGAAATGGGATAAAGCTAAACTTCACATTGAGAAAGATATTGTAATTTGTAAGAATATTGGTCATTGTCAAGGTGAGGCAAAGGGATACATAAACCTTGGTGAATTACATTATAGGGTACAAAAATATGAGGATGCCATTCTTTGTTACGAAAAGGCGATGAATTTGGCGAAATGTATGGATGATGAACATGCTTTGGCTGATCAAATTCACCAGAATATAAAAATTGTGAAAGAAGCAACTAAAGTAATGGAAGATTTAAAGAAAGAAGAGCAGAATCTCAAGAAGTTGATAAGAAACATGGCTATGGCTAGAGGCACATCAGGTGAAAGGAAATGCTTGCTACAACAGAATGCCTCTCTTGATCGCCTTATTGAGAAATCAAGCATTATTTTTGCGTGGAAGAAGGTATTGTTTTATGAGTATTTCAATTGTTTCACTTTTAGTTATATTATATGCATGGTTCAGTTTTTCAGTATTCTTTTAGTGTGTGAGAACACATCCTAATTAAATTTTGGAATTTCGTTAATAGCATCGTGAGTTCGCCAAAAAGAAGAAAAAAATAGCAAGTGAACTTTGTGACAAAGAAAAGTTGGGTGATTCATATTTAGTTATAGGTGAGTCATATCAAAAGCTTCGGAACTTCAACAAAGCCAAAAAATGGTACTCTAAAAGTTGGGAGACCTACAAGTCAATTGGTAACATGGAGGTATGTGTGTGCCACTCAATAGTTATGTTTTTGATGATATTTTTTTATTAACTGTGAGAATCACAGTACCAGAAGGTCCCATCAGTATCTTGCTCTGGGATCAAGTAAAACACAACAGCTTGCGCTTATTTGATTTTCAAATGTTTTCACTTTCTAGCTTCTTACTAGAAATGATGGTTATTGCAGGGGCAAGCACTAGCAAAGATCAATCTTGGAGATGTTTTGGATTCGGTTGGTAAATGGTCAGATGCTTTGGAGGCATTTAGTGAAGGCTACAGGCAAGTGATGTTATCTACTTATCTTTATTTTTCATCGATAGAAATGTAAATAATAATGCATGTTCAGATAATTACTTGGTTGTTGGTAGGAGATGAATGTGTCAAAAGATAAATAAATTCACTGTAATAGGGCTCATAAAATTTTCTTATGGCATGAAATGGGATTGATTAGAACTTAAATTGTTCTCTTTTGTTTCAGAATTGCTCGTGAAGCTAACCTACTTAATGTCCAACTGTCTGCATTGGAAAATATGCATTATAGTCACATGATCAGATTTGATAATCATGAAGAGGCTAGGTAATACTACACTGTTCTCCGCTTATCAAACATTTCAAGTCTTTGATTATGTCAAGAAACTGTGCATTTAGCTTTGTTCTAGTAGTTGAGATGAAACTGATGACTGAGGTTAATAAGTCTCTTGTAGGAGATTGCAGTCAAAAATAGAGAAAGTAAAGCAGTTTAACTCACACAACGAGGTTGAACCATTACGAGACAGCTGCTCCGAGACTGATACAGAGGGAGATGACACACCACCAAAATCATATGTATCCAAAATACATGGAAATGATGAGTCAGCATTTGACGGCATCCCTTTGGTCTCACCCATTTTCAAATCAAAAGGAATTAAGCATTGTACTTCCACAAAGTCACTAGAAGCTTCTGCCACAAGCATGTCTAGTCAAACAGTTAGCCGGAAACGAGGTCGCCTTGTCCTTTCTGATGATGAAGATGATGAAAATAAGCAACAGCATGTTGATGGTTCCACTTCAAATGAATGTGAGTCAAACTATTTGTTATCTGAGGTGGGAAAATGGGCTCGGGTAAATAACAGGTCTAAAAAAGGTATCGACATTGCGTACGGAGTACCTAAAACAGGTCAAAAAAAGGTATTGACATTGAGTACGGAGTACCTAAAACAGGTCTAAAAAAGGTATTGACACTAACTCGTTAGAGGGAAATCGTTCCCTAAAAAGGCAAAAATGGTCTTCTCTACTCATCAATATCTATACCACTTGACATTGAGTACCAACAAATGATCTTTTATTTGATTGCAGTCAAGAGTAGACAGAGTCTAAATAGCCATGTTGATGAACATCAGGTAAGACATTTTGATTTATCTTACTTAAGTTGGTTCTTGTTATTATAAACAGTGGTTGATGACAGATGATTTTGATTGATACTTGGCAGGATGCAATTAGTAATTGCACTCCTGTACATCTGGAAGAAAGCGCTTGTTCTTATAAAGGCATGAGTCCAAAAGTAACAGCAGAAGATTTCAGATGTTCAAGGCCACATGAACCTGTTAATGCTTCCCATGGTGTTTCTGAAAATATCTGTCTAAAAGATGGTCATTCTGGCCCCATTTTTGATGCTTGTGAGGATGAATGTTGTGTGAGTATAGATGCATACTTTATATTAATGTTAGTAGTATTTGAAATAATATCTCTTTTAGTTTAGGGTGTTGCAAGTGTGATTTAATATATGGTACATTGCAAACATACATATATAAGCAGATTATATCAACCATTACTTATTTGGTGTATTCCGTGATCTAGTTAATACCCACTTTTGTCAATGTAGTGGAGGTTAAACTGAATAAGTTTTTTGATATTGTTGATTTATTTACTTTAGAGTTGGTTTTTGAACCAATTTGCTGAATACTGTTTGTGAACATATGGAAAGAATGTTAAAGTTTTGTTGGTTATTTGTTTACTTGCAGAAACATCTTATATTCAAAGTTGAGGATGACTTTGTACATATTGAACCAGGCTCATGCAAGTTTGGTGATAAGCTAAGCATGGACCATATGAAGGTTGAAGTAGCATGCTTATACTTCTTGAAACTTGTTAAGGAAAATAGATCTAGAGGTATGCTCTCTCTTTGTATGGAGCGAAGGAAAAATATTAATTGTATTATGTGTGAAGGTTATAGTGTACTTGTATATATAGTCATGAATATGAAACTTAATGGGCCCATTGTATAGAGTTGGGCTTAAATTAATATATGAAGTATTCGAACTTGTACTATGAATAACAAGAAAGTTTATTCTAGGCTTCTAGTCAGAAAACAGACAATTATAGATGATACAATATATGGCATAATCTTTAAGGCGTGGTGCAGTGATAAGTGCCTTGATTCCCTCTAGCTGAGGTATTAGGTTTGAGTTCAGCTTCCCAAAACCCATGAAGGCCAGCTGCCAAGCACAAGGTGTGCGTTTTACTTGGTCTCGTTGGTTTGTAGGCATTGATGGGGCTCATGAGTTTTCTGATGATGGGTTCTCATGATTATAAAATGACAATATATGGCATCTGATAAGTATCGAACTAGATATAGGAATGATGTGGTCCAGGACTATGCCCTTCTCAATCAGAATTCTCAATCAGGTTGGACCAATGATAAGTATCGAACTAGATATAGGAATGATGAAATCAATACTCAAGTATATTGAATTGAAGAAGACGATCCAAAGGATCTACAAAGGATAACACCCACCGATGTAGTCCAGGCCTATGCCCTTCTCATGCCAAAGCAATGAGCCTAACACTTAACTAATATCTTCCCTACCTTACCACATGATCAATGACCCTTATTTATAGAGCTAGGAATTACACTAATCCCCCTCCCACAATTACAAAAGACAGCAAAAGAGTAGCACATGATTCCTATCAGCATCATAACCTTGCCTTGCTGGTATCACACAAGTAATTTGTGTATTAGTAAAGTTTGGATGCAAAATGATCTTTGAAATAGGAATTTGATATTTTGAAGTCTAACTTTGTTTGCAATATTTTGTACGCCACATTACCATTTGTAAAGTTGATTTTGATGTTTACATGGTTGACAAGTTTGATTTTACTAAAATTAGCTATAAAATTCAGTACCACACAATGTGTACCAGTGATTTAAACTTTTCATCTTATGGAGCAAAAGTGTCTTATCATATGCATTTTGGTTTATTGATGGACAGAAATTACAGCTCTATCTGCATTACATAACAGATGAAAATAAGAAAATGAACCTAGAAGCATAAGATTACAAAGCATGGCATATAATTTTCAACCTCTGATTAAGGCTAAAGCTTGCAAATTCAAAATAAATATACCTTATGTGACTTAATGAAGTTGATATATAACATATTGCAATAATAGTTCCTATATGAGAGTTTGTGGTAAGTTTTTAGAAAACGAGAGATACTAAAATGAATTGATGATACAAATTTGATGAATCAATGATTTGGAATGAGACAGGGAACAAGTAATGATCTTCAGACCAAAAGCAGTGAGCTATATGAAGTATATGATTCAATGGTGTGTTATGTCTTATATAATTAATGTTATGGAGATGTGAGCAAGTAAACTAGAATTTATTTGTTATAAATAAATTTATCTATATATTGATAATAATTCATTTCTTGTTGGAAGGTCTCTTGCCAATCATTCAACATCTTAAGTGTGGAGGAGAAGTTCTAGAATCCTTGAATTCATTATATACCCCTAAGGATTATATGTGTGGGAAATGCTGGATTGAAGTCTCCGTTGATCGTATGTGTTGCGTTATTATTTCATAAATACATGCTCAAGTTTCATTTCAAAAATTTCACACAAATACATTATGCAACTTTAATGCATCTTATTATAGGGTGGGTGCCTAAGCGATTGGTAAAACTCTATGTTAATTGCTGTAAAGAACTTTCTCAACCTCCCAACCTGAAACTGGTTAAGAAGTTGTATAGTTTAGAGGTAATGAACAATTGTAGAATCTGAATTATTTAACAATTACCTAGCTCTTTTTAACACATTTGTTAATTAGGTATCAGAGGATGAGATTGATGTTTCCAGTTGTGAACTTGATGATATATCCGCAGCTCCATTGCTAAATGCATTACATTTGCACAAGACAATTGCTGCACTAAATCTTTCACACAATTTGTTAGGTAATAATCCCCGCCATATTTAATCATCTCATTTTCTTTTCTGATAAACTGATGCCTAAAACAGGATGTTGTCTATCATTTCTTCATGTGTAGCACAGTTCTGAGGTGCAAAATGTGCGGGTTAGGTGGGTTTGGGCAACTTATCAAAATATATATTTTTGTGGGGTTTAAAATGGGTCGGGTTGAGTTGACTGAGATCACTTTTTTCCCAGGTTCCTAACATTTTATAAACAAGTAGTTTGTCATATTTTTATAAGTTATTTTATTTTCTGTTATTACTTTTTGGTATATTTTAATTAAATTAGTTAAGGAAGTTTTATACATTCATTTACACTTTGGGCTCTTTAAAGTTCTTATTATTTGACCTGTTTGTCCTCTAGGTACAGTAAGTTATCGTCATGCAATAATTCATGGCTTTTCTCAATTTTCACAAGCTCTCTATGTATTCTCAGGAAATGAAACCATGGAAAAATTAAAACATCTATTCATGTCATCAAGTCAAAAGTATGGTGGTTTGGTTTTGGATTTGCACGATAATCGCTTCGGTCCAACTGCCCTTTTTCAGGCATATATTCCTATTTGCCTTGATATTCTCACTTCACATTGTTCATTGTATTTTCCTGTATTTGTTTTTAATACTTATTTTCTTTTTTAACATACAGATTTGTGAATGTACGGTGCTCTTGTCACGTTTGGAAGTACTTAATATCTCTGGTAATCGTTTGACTGATGGATGTGCTTCTTACCTTTCCACTATCTTGCAGACTTGTAAAGGTGATCCAGTATTTCTAATAATTAAGATTATCAACTTTTAAGTATTTGTCATATTAAATTGTCCTAAAACAATGAAGATCCATAATATTTTGTGTTCTTGGAGCTTTGTGATGTTTATGCCTGACATCTGCTGTTTTGTTTTGCAGCTCTTTACAGCTTAAATATACAAAACTGTTCCATTACGTCTCGAACAATCCAAAAAGTTACTGAATCGCTCAATTCTGGATCCCTTCTTTCAGAACTTTTTATAGGTACAAAACACACAAACACATGACGAATATAATATCTTATTTTTTTATTTAATATTTTACCATCTAACAGGATACAATAGCTCCATATCAGGAAATGTCATAGTAAATCTGTTGGATAAACTTGCGACACTAAACAGGTATGTATTGTTACGTCAAACATTGAATAATATCATATATACGCAACAAAAGATCATAATATTAATATAACCATTTTTAAATTTTTGACATTTAATATCATTCCCCAAAAGCTAAAACTCGCATCAGGGTAGAGTTTGGAGGGTAAGAAGAAAGAGAAGGGGTATGGTGGTCATGTTATAAGGTTTATTTAATGAAATAGGTAAATACGAAACATCAAGTATTCAAATGGGTATGATATTAGTTTTTCTAGTTGGGTAAATATGATATTATGCATGTTTTCAGAGGCATCTATGAATTTTTCCCAAAGTTCTATTCATTATTTTTTTTTTTGGTTCTAGTTTCACTACCATAGGGTGTTTTTCACTATTTGCAGCTTCTCGCAAATAAATCTTAATGGCATAAAGCTAAACAAAAACGCCATTGATAGCCTCTGTAATCTCATCAAAACATCATGTATGTCACATGTGATGATTGGAGAGACAAGTATTGGAACTGTGAGAAACCATTTCTGTCTCGTTTTATTAACATAATTACTGCTATGCTTTCTGGTTGTTTGCCATTTATTCAGTTTGTTTATTTTGTCATTCATGCAGGAGAGGGCCATACAGTTGTCTAGTTCATGGAACACTGAGAATTGTGAGTTAGTCAAGCTTGATTTATCGAACTGTTTGCTCACATCAAACTATATCATGAAACTTGTTACAGATGCATCCTTGATCAGTGGTATTCTTCACTTGAATCTTGGAGGGAACCCGCTCATGCAGGAGGTTGTATATACTTTTTCTTCTCTAGCATTGTTACTGTTTTTTTTCTTAGTTATGCAAATGGCATGATAATTTCTAGAGATGGTAACACAGGTAGGCCAGGCTGGTTGTCAAATGGACTAGGGTCAAAACAAGTAGTTTAGTTAAAGGTGTTAGTCGTGTTGAGTTTCAGGTTGGTGGAATCATTAAGCTGGACACAAAATGCATTTATTCATGTCAAAGAAATCAATCCTTACCTAGACAATTTAAAATGATGTAAACATTACCCATTTAATCTATTTATCTAAATGAGTCGAACGGGTTGTAGTCAAGTTGCTAACATGTTAAACAGGTTGCCGGGCTCTAATAAATGGGTTAAACAGTTTTCTGGTTGACTGGTTTCATTAAACGGGTTAAACAAGTCAAACGAACACTGGCAGTTCATTAAATGGTCAGGTATGACAAGCCAATATCTATTTTCAGGTTGTGTTAGAAATTGCGAACCCTAGTTTTATATGGCTCAAAGTGGATCTATTCATGTTGGGTTAGATTGAGCTGCCAAAAAATTCTAACAGGAAGAATGAATCTCAAATGCAGGGTGGTATAGCTCTGGCATCACTAGTGAAAAACCCGCTTTGTTGTTTAAAAGTTGTTAATTTCAGCAAGTGCCAGCTGGGGCTTGTTGGCATACTTGCTATTCTTCACTCTTTAGCAGACAACACATCTATAGAGGAGCTCAACTTGTCAGATAATGCTCTTGAACATGAGTATGACACATTGGTCAAAGTCAAAGCACACGAGGATGAAGAAGTCAACAAAGATTTGTTTGAGCACGAGGTTGCTGCTGATAGCGAAGATGATACCGAAGAAGAAAGGCCATATGTTGACCAATCATTCGAGTCAAAGTCAACATACATTCAACAACTTTCATCTGCCATTTCTATGGCGAAACAGCTTCGAGTACTTGATATCAGCAACAATGGATTCTCTGGAGAAACATTTTATGCTGCATGGTCCACGTATTCAGGAGGTAGTTTGACACAAACTCATATTCAGGAAAACACTATTCATTTATCGGTTGAGCCTAATCAATGTTGCAGCATTAAACCATGTTGCACTAGGTTATGATTCTCGATCATTATATTTGTTTGTCGAAGAATGGGGATCCCTTTTGTTTCCATTTGAAGTTTTGTTATAGGGGTGACATGGGTGTGGATGCACGGCTGTAATTGTTGAATCTATGAGAAGCTGCATGCCTTGTGCTAGGAATTTTTGTATAGGGCAAATTGTATATAAAATGTTAAGCATTTTATCATATTTTGCTGTGTTTATGTAATTTATATTAATATTTTGGAGCATTTATAAGGTAGGGTTGTTTAATACAAGTAAAGTTGATTTGATATATATGTATATTACAAGTTTTTATACCCCATATCCTATTAATAGCTTTGCTTAATTATATTTGGGGTTGAAACATCACTATAGGTAGGTGGTTCTGGCGGAATTAGAAAATAAATGGAGCATCTTATTTAATAGTTTATTAAAATTCACAGCTTTTGATTTCCAGTTTTAATTGTGTATGCAACTTGAGCCAAATCTAGTTTTGGTTTCTTCAAAATCAAATTCCAGAAGAATATTTATTTATGTATTCATATATATATATATATATATATATATATATATATATATATATTAATGACACAATTCATTATTTTAAATCAACATTTCCACCATCGTGTACGTGTCTTATAGCGCCATACGACACATATAGGTGTAAAAACCGTACCCTGACGTTCCTAGACGTATGAGCTGCTACATCAATCAAACATGTGCAAAAACCGTACCTTGGCGTTCCTAGACGTATGACCTGTCACATCAATCAAACATATACGTGACGTATGATGTAATACGTCACATGAGCTTTTGTTTTCCCAAACAACTAACATTTGGAATATCTTTAGACTTATAAGTGGCATATGGTTTATTTTTTCTAAAACAACCAATATTTTGGGTCATCAATTTATACATGGGTCATCTTAACACTTGAATATAAAAATATTACAAAATTTAATTAAAACAAACTGATATAATCTTTGGTTTGTTTGTTTGTTAGTCTTTATTATTGCATTATGATGTGCGATTTGAAGTCTATACATAACTTCCCATGCTACTGAAGATACGTTTCGATTAAAAAGTTTAAAATTATTCAATATAGGCATGAGATAGTCTATGTTTAACTTCACGTGGATCAAATGGTTATTGTTTGCATGAGCGGACAACATAATGTGATAGGGCATCAGACTTCTCGAATCAGCGTATACAAGTAAAACTGTTTGGTAGCCTTTATTGTTTAAAAAGTGAAAAGTAACACCAAACCTTTGAGCAATCACAATTCCCATATACGACATTATCATCCAATATTGTTTGGGTGCAGATTCTATTTCCAACTAATTAATGATGTGACGTAATTATCCGTGGTACAAAGTGTCGAAAACATCTTTGTATTCTGCTTCATATTTGTTCAATTCTTTTAGAAGCTCTTGCCGCACATAAAGCCATCTTTTTCTTAAAACCCTGAATCTAAAGCTATAGACTAAAAACCATAATTACCATCAGGTCATAGAATCATGTATATGTGAGATATACATGATAAACACATGAAATCCATTTTTTAAACCTTTTAATATTGTTCAGGTGTTGATTCCCCATAATCGATAAAAAATCAGATGTATTTTGTGATAATCCAAGGAATCCGTATGTTCCTTTTACTTTAGAATACATTGAACGATCATGTTGCATAACGAGCTTGTGTAGTTTCACGTTTGAACTTGTTCTTTCGATAGCGTGTGACCCTAAAAACAAGGTACGTCTCAGCATGCCACACATACCTTGTTAGGAATCTTGCTTTGCCGTTGGATCTTTAATGTTAGACGATCGCGAATATCTATTTGAAAAACAAAATATGACTAAAATAATTTTTAGCAGGACAATATATAAAAAATAAACTTTTATAGGTAAAGGAAAGAACTTGATACTTCACTATTCCTTTTTTTGTATTTTAAAGTTATATATAATATCTATGAAAAATAATAAACCCACCTAAATCCTACAACTTATAAAACACTTCGCTACCCTGTCTATTTATACTTTTCTTTAGTTTTCATATGTTCCTTATGTGATTCCTACAATATCCGCCATCTACATCTTCTAGTTAACTAACCGGTGTGCGGGCGCGAGCACACACACATACTCTCTCTCTCTACATCTCTCTATGGCTTTGTATCACCGACCACCACCACCAACAATAAACTCTCCTTTTTTCTATTGCTTCTTACATAAACAGTCGTCACTTTCTAGCAACGATGGGCAAGTCGGTTTTTTGGCAAAATTGGTTCGAGTTGGGACCCGACAAGTTTTTATACCTTATGACTCCAACCGGTTTTAAGACAGTGGTTTGGGTTGGGAACAGTTTTATTAATACATAAAGTGACCCTGTGTAGAACGATTTGGAGCAGTTCATAAACTAGTTAGTTTTTTTAGTTAGAAATATACAAACATTACAAATAGCTAAAAATTCTATTTTTATTTAACACTTAAACATTGAAACTTGAAATAAATAAAAATATTAACACATTATCTTTACTAATTTATTTTTCAAGTTTTTCATCGTCGAGTCGTGAGTCGTCTGTTCATTATGGATTTTGATATTTTTATTGCGTCCCCCTCAGGAACCCAAGCTATTTAGGTAAACATGGTATGTTGCTTCATTATTAATAATTCTATGTATTGATCACCGTCTTATACCTCCTCGTATAACTCGACTTCATATTCCAATTATCTTTCAAGTGAGCATTTGTCTTATATACTCTAGATGGTATCCAAATAATCATTTATGTAAATTGACATTTCAACCGCTTAAGGAGCGAGTCAAGTTTTATGTATTAATATGATTCTGTCACTAACAAAAAAGGTAGATTTTGAAGCTATTGTGTAAGCTTGGATGGTTAGTAAATCTCAGACAATGGAGGATAGGATGGGAAACTAATTTTTTTTACGTTTCCATCAAGCCAACTAGTCAATAGTCTTAAAATTATATGGAGTCGAAGTTGATAAAAAGTCCATTCCACCAAAACCCCCAAGTTCGCTACTTGGAGTTTTACCCTGTTGACATTGATCACTTGAACTTTCGGCTTGTGCCACATTTCTCATTAACTTATGAGTGCTTGATGTTTCATCATATTTTGTTAAATAAACATCAAACATGTTTAATAATCGTTTGATAAAATTAACTTTTAAAGTTTAACTATAAGACCATCATCTTCACTTCTTGCTCCACTTCTCTAATATATTACACAACATAATAACCTTAGATGGTATATGTGGTTTCCGACCAAAAACTAATTCTAACAGGAAGAAGTATAACAACACATAGGCTTGATGTGAGTTACTATTTCTATATGTTAGTAACGATTTCAAATACAAACATGAACTTTTTCTCTCATAATTATTGGTTTTGTTATTAATTGAACGTCCATCGCTCGCCTCAACAGAAACAATCAACGGAAACAATTTGTGAATAAACATATGATATTCACCATTTATTCAAATTATCATTAATAACTTTAGATTAATCTTGTATTATCAAAATAAATATGTTATTCTAAAATAATATGCTTGTTATCTTATTAGCTAAGTCACATATCACCCAAACATCAAGTTGCAAATTTAGTAGTCATTTAAACGATGCATTCGATTTAAAACACTAAATGACATACTCTTATGATATATATATATA
>BJCM01145053.1:0-11055 GCA_018326385.1 Flaveria bidentis
CCAGACGTACCCTAGCCGTCCAGAGACCTCTAAGATCATACTCCAAGTTCATAGATCGTAGTAGATCGACTCCTAATTGCTTCTTAACATTAGATTCAATACATAATTGTTTCTACGTGCGTTCTCACCGATTGGATCGCCAATCAAATAGGATTCCGCACTATTTGATTCGGTTTACACATTAACCAGTTAGTACATCGTCCAGTACACGATCCTAACAATCTTTCATCTCTTCAAATTTGATTCTTGGCAATGCTTTAGTATGGATATCAGCCTTTGGTTGATTCCCACTAATATGTTCCACTTTAATTTGCCTTTTCGACACATTCCCTTATAAAATAAAAAGGGGTGGCAACATGTTTACTTCTCTCATGAAACATGGGATTTTTTATCAGTACAATGGATAATTTGTTATCAACTTTAATCACCATTTTTTCCTCCTTCCAACCTATCAATTCTACCAAAACAATCCTTAGCCATATTGCTTGACAAATGGTTAAGGTAGTAGCCATAAACTCGGCCTCACAAGATGATAAGGCCACCGTTCCTTGCTTTTGTGAATTCCATGCTATTAGCCCCTCATTATCATTGAAAATCAACCCCGCTGTGCCTCTTCCATAATCAATATCTATACTATGATTGTCGCTAAAACAATGTTGTATTTTGTTGTTGATTCTTTGATAGACGATTTCCAGTTCTGTTGTTCTTTTCATGTAACATATAATTCGTTTTACTAGTTGCAAGTGGGCACCTTTAGGCGTTGCATGAAATAGCTGGCATACCCGACATAATAGGAGAGATCTAGTCAGATGTGGGTCAAGTATTAGAGACAACTAATCAGCTTTCTATATTCAGTTGCATTAACAGGTTCTCCATCTTCATTTCTGGATCGCTTAACCTTGGTTCCATAGGAAATTCAGCTGCATTACATTCCCATAATCCAGCCTTCTTGAGTATCTTCTTTGCATACCTACTTTGCCTCATCGTAATAGTGTTAACACCTTGAGTTGCCTAGATTCCTAAATAGTAGGCCAAGGGACCGCGATCACTCATCTCAAATACAACCTTTATTTGCTGCTTGAACGTTGTTACTTCACATTGGTTGTTGTCAGTGACGATCAAATCTGATACATACACCTCCACAATCATATGATCTTTATTTGAGTTTCTTTTTGCATACAACTTGCTCATGTTTACATCTTTGAAAACCCATCTGCTTCAGAACATAATCTAATCCAATATTCTAAGATCTAGGTACTTGACGAAGACCATATACCACATTTGACAACTGATAAACCATGTGTTTCTTGCCTTTCTTAACAAACCCTTCTTGCTGTGAAAGGTAAACATCCTTTTAGAGTTCACCATGAATAAAAGCCAATGTCACATGAAGCTAGTGAACCTGCTAGTGCTGTTGGGCTGCTAATGCAAGAATCAGACTAGTTGTCTCGAGTCTACCCACCAGAGCAAAAGCTTTGTCGAAATCCACTCTTTGGTTTGTAACCCTTTGCTATAAGTCAAGCCTTGTGCTTGGTAACATTTCCATTCACATCCTTCTTTGGTTTGTAAACCCATTTAATCCCTATGGATTTTTTATTAAGGGGTAAATTCATGAGCTTCCGGGTGTTATTTATCTCAATAGATGCAATTTCACTTCACATAGCTTATACCTAAACTTTATGGCTTGCTGCTTCAGTGTAGTTTAAAGCCTCCAACATTAGAATATTAACATCTTCCATATTTAACCTTGAGGCCCTCTCATAAACATCCCCCACAACTCGAATTTCACATGGTGGAGTATCATCATAAGCATCTGGATCAAGAGGAAATAGACTGTAAGATCCACTACTTTCTGGTTGAATAGGCCCACACAATATGGGTTAGTATGATCACCAAACTTGGTTGGGCTTTCACTCTCAATAGAGCCTAACAAGTCCAGATAAATCTATTCAAATGGGCTAAAACCATTTACACTTTCTATATGTGGGTTGTTAAGCATATTACCTACTTTGAGGGAGCTACTAGCGATGAAAAGGTTGCTCGTGTCTAGACTAAAATGGTGAACTCCATCTTCATAGACACTCCAACAGTTGCGAGGCTCAATAACTTGACTAACCAGTGAATGGAAGGCGTGACTATTTGCCAACCAAACAGCAGGCACAAATTTGAGTATGGTGCATGATTCTTGGAACTCCTTGTACCATATTCTTTACTACTAATTATTTGATTGAATCAAAGTTCAAATGACAAAGGCGTGCATGTCATAGCCAAGCTTGGTCATCAATATTAACAAGTAAACAAACCAGTGAAGCAATTTGAATTATTTATAAAGTTAGTTTAATATCTTGGTACCTTCATGAGAAGGGTTCCACTTCTCTCGTACAACCATAGAAATCCATCTTTTATCAATACCTTGCATACCATTTCAGTAGTTTGGCCAAGGCTAATTATGTTGCTTCATAAGGATGGAATAAGGTAGACATCTAATAGCACACTTTGTTCTCCATTTTTTCACTCTAATATAATTGAGCCTCAACCCTTTATCTCCACACATGACCCATCATTGAAACGAACTTGACCAACATATTGTTATCTAAGTTAGAGAAGAATACTTTATTTCCTATCATACGGTTGCTAGCACCATTGTCTAGAAACCACAAAGCTTGTTTTAAACTGAAGTGTACCTACTCGATATCATGCTTTCTTCATTAGTAATGTTGACTTGTCGTCTTGAGCTTGTGCTAAACTAACTTCTTCATCCCTTCTCCTTGTAAGACACTCAGATGCAAAGTGTCCCATGTAATAACATCCGGAAGAATTTACTTTTGACCCATCTTTTCATGATTGGTTCCTTTGTTGTCATGTGTTTTGATTTTGACCAAGACCCCCGCCTCAACTTCCTAATTGACCTCGTCCCCTCCTTTGGCCTCGATTGTTAGCATTACCAGTCCCTTGGAAATACCCATTGCCTTTCTACTCTGGTTTCTTTTTCGCCTGCCAATCGATGTAAGACAATAAATGTTGATCCATGTTGGGTACTTGAGACTTTACATAAGGCCTGATCATTTCTTCATATGCATATAACCTGGAAATAACATCTTAAAACAACATTGTATCCAAAGCAAATTGTTCAATATAAGCCACTATTGGTAACCACTGATTAGGAACTGAATCAAGAAACTTCCTGACTAGTTTCTTGTCTTTGTAAACATCCCCAAGGTTGTTTGCTTTTGAGATGATTGTGCTCATACATCCAGTAAAATCCTCAATGGTTTTTGCTTCTTTAATCTTAAAGGATTAAAATTCAGTTTGTAGTAAACCCAAACGGACCTATTTTACCCGTTCAACACCCACAAACCGAACCTTCAAGGCGTTGCAGACGTTATTTGCTTGTTTAAACTTTTCAACTTGTAAGACAAGCTCCTCGGGTATCGCCTGGCATTGATAGGCGATTGCAAGGCTATTTTTCTTCAGATCAACATTCATGCCAGTTACAATCGCTTCCCATACACTATGAACATTACAGATTCCATAATATTAACTGCCCAAATTATTTAATTCATGGAAGTCAAAACATGGCATTGTAGAGATATGTTTGTATTTTCTCTTACAAGACCAACCTGATTTGCTAGAATCTTAGCTATCTTTCTCTACTTTGGTCTCTTGCTTCTTCATTGGTTGGTTGCACGATCCTTTAGCTCTTGGTCACACCTCTTGGATCAAGCTTAAGCACTAGTCGTCTCTTTGAACAGGCTCTAATACCAATTGGTAGAATATAACAATCAGATAAGTAAGCATAACAAAGAAAATAATAATAAAGATATTATGCTAGCCCACTTCTTATTACTTCTTGAATGATAACAAATTTTTTGAATGATAAATTCACATGGAATACATATACTAATATACTATATAAAGAGCAGAACATAGAAAAACAACTATAAAAATACTAAACTTTAGACTCCTTAAAAGAAAAACGCGATATTCCATAAGATATTCCATAAATAAAAGATCTTGTGCTCTAGAATTAATTTTACCAAAATTAATTAATAATAAAAAAAGTCTGAAAGCATGCAAACACCTTAAAATAATTAAGCGACAAAATTAGGTACAATGTTTGAGAAGGCATTCCATGAATCTTGCATGTAAGAATGTAATGTGAAGTTAATCACATGAACTTTATTATTGTTTATTTAATTGGATTTGCTTAGTCCTCTTCTAAAGGTTGAATGTAAATGTATATATATGCATTGAGCCATCTTAAAGTGATATAGAACTGGACTGGCATCCGGAGGACCGAAGCCAAAATCATGTAACAATAGTCACGATCTGAAAAGAATAATCCTTGTCAAACCAAAGCCACATGGCCGAACAACCCTTGCCAGGCTAAATCTGTACAGCCGGACCAAGCTACTCGGCCAAACAACCCTTGCCAAACCAAAGCTACATGACCAGACAACCCAGACCCTGGCCGAACACAAGTTGCATTGTTGAACTGGGGGACTAGCGTGGTATGACACCACATTCATCAAGATGGTCTAATCTATATTTATTAATAAAACAATAGCTTTAGTGCCATATGATATTCTCTTAAGCCTATATCTTTTTTCAATTCCCGTCTAAATATGTATCTGTTCTTAGTGTTAGTCTAAGTTCATTTGACTAAAAGTTAACTCATATACAAAAGTTATTTAAGGAAAATTTGAAAATTTAAACCTAGATTAAAGCACATCTTTTTTTTGGAAATTAAATCATACCCAATATTTTTTCTTTTTTTAAATAATTTATCAATAAAAAATGTACAAATCATTTATAATTTTCTTTATCTATGATATTGGTTCCTTGATTGTGTTTTTCCATTAAATACTCAATTTATATTCAAATTTTGACAAAAATTATATAACTTTTTAATCGACGCCTCTCCAGTTTGAAGGAATTTATAAGTATCTTTTTTTGGAAATGAAATCATTCTTGATTTTAAAATATTTCTCAACCATCCCAGGTTTACGACCCTCGCGATTTGTCTTTATAAAGTCTGATGATATCACATCTGAGAGACTTCATTTATGTTCTTGTTTTGGCTTTGGTTTTATCAAATTTTTTTCAACAAAAGGTATTTATTTTTTTGTTATATTTGAACTTTCATCCTCTGTGATTATAATTAAACATATCATTGTTTACAATTGTGATTTTGGATTAATATTATTTTACTTTAATTTTTTAAAGGTGATCTACTTCAATAGTCAATCTATAAAGAGGTATTACATGTTTTTACTTTTTATATTTTTTTATTTTCTTTTTATGTGTACTGCCATATTATTATTATTATGTTTGATAAGAGTTCGTTTGATATGTACAAATTGTTTTGATGTATCTGGAAGTAATATTGAAAATCACATTTTTATTCTATGGTTGGCTTTGACACTTTTAGACAAAAGAATTTCTTTTAAATTTCAAAGAAGACAACTGTTATCAGTGTATTATGCAATGACAATAAACCAAGATCCAATAATAATCGATATCCAAAGATAGTTTGTTTTTAAACATGGATAATGATTAGCTCTATGTTGCATTATCTTGAGTTAAAAAGTAAATAGAGATTAAAATTATTAATATTAGATAATGATGAAAAAATAATTAACAAAACACCAAATGTTGTATACAAATAAAATTTTGGATGTTTATGTATTTGAAATATTATTTTTCATTTTCAATTTAATTTGTTTATTAGTTAAAGTTCTTATTTATAAATTTGTTTCATTCCATATTATACACTATTTAGATGTATAAATATTAAAAGTGAAAACCTACTAATGTTAGATATAGATAATGTTAAAAATTATTATAAAAGTCAATATAAAAAATATTATCAACAACATTATAACTTACGCACCTTTTTAAACAATAATAATATTTTTTTATTGAATTTGTGTGTTACACGGGACTTTAGCCTAGTTTTATATATATAAGACACCCCCAAGGAGCATTAAAATTATAAATAAGCATCCGGAAGTGATGTTCACTATAAGACTGAAACCACAAGTTCAACATAAGGCCTCCGGGCCACGATGTACCTAATTCCCAAATGTTTTGGTATTCACATCAAATTTTTGGTCAACCCTACCTCACTAAAGAAGATACCCTACTCTAGACCTAACCTGTTATATTCTCTCACTTGTGGTCCTGATTTGACTTGACCGTTGGAGTGTCCATGGGGCTTGAAGCCCCTAGACCCTCTAACGTGTTTTCTATGGTTATAAAGATGAAGAACAAGCTTACAAACTATGAGATGACCCTGAACCGGAGGAATCTCACCCAAACCTGTGATGCATCTACCCGAAACCAGCATGTGACGGGAATTTGTTTTGAGCATGTTTAAACGTGTTGAGGTTGAAATTAATGATCCGTTAAAATGATGAACTTATGAACATAAATAGTACACTGTCACGATGCTTGTGTCAAAAACATAAATTTTAAACAGCCACAATAAACCATATGTTCCAAATATGACTGGCAAATAAACTAATCAAACAAGTTGACTAATAAAACTATAAACAAAATAATAATAGGTTGGATTAAATATTTTCCTTTTGATTTAAACCGTGTAAAGGCTCCTTTTAGAACTCTCTACGTAGGATGTCTTTTAGTTGATTCGCGAATACTCTACCATGCTGCAAATATGTTCCTCTTTTGCAATGTGAGGAAATTCTGAAAACTATAATAACATTTTCACATTGTTTTGTAGCGATGTTTACAATCCGATGCATCCGGTTGTGACAAAAGAATTAGTCAAAGTGGTTGAACCATTAGGTTTAACAGATTTTATAGCTTGAACCATTTGAAATTAAAATAGCTAGCTAGTTATAATTTCTTAAAACTTAACAAGAAGGACATTTTTTAGCTCTATCACATACTTGATATTCTCGTCCGCACCAAAACACTCACTTAAATGGACCGGGTCATCGAACCCTTATTGGACCATTGGGCCACATAACCTAATGGGCACCGAGCCACATAACTAATATGGGCCAACGGGCCATCAGTTGATTATAGGGCATTTTGAACCGACCACATGAGCCTCGAGCTCAATACCATAGAAAACGAAATTTCTTAATAAACAAATCTTGGTCTAAAATTTAGCATGTGTAAGTTAAAACAAATATTAAAAATCCTAAAACCATTAACCCCGATTCACCAAGTCTAAATATTAGAGAAGTCATAACAATCAATATTACTAACACCATTTAAAAAAACTTAACCAATCTAACAAGACACAATAAATGGAATACTATATAAACTCCAAGAGTTAAAATTCTTATAGACATACTTCAAATCAATGTTAAAGGCTTGAACTTTTATTAATATATAATGTCCACTTATAACAATTAACTTAAATAACCTAAGCAAAAATAATAAAAGTAACCAACCTTGTGTACATAAATATATATATTACATTTTCATAAACCCATATCTACACACACACACACACACACATATATATATATATATAACTATGACCGCTTTGCCCGTAAGGGAATCTTGGACATTGTGCATGGGGGACTCCACTTCAACATGACTTTAGGCTTTCCAGATATAGGATCCACTTCAGACCTAAGAATTTACCTCTTCAGTTGTTGACGTCTGAAGTTTACCCATCTGGTGTGGTACTCCTTATTTAGAGCAGCCTTTAACCAACCTGACATCTTTCTAGGATCAGCATATAGCAGATTTAACCGTGCCAGTTGGTTGAGCTCAAAACCTGGGGGAGTCTTCAGATCAGGTGGATATCTGAAGTACTCTATCCCCTTCTCCCTCTTTATTGCATAAACCTTTAGATCCTCAAAATATGCCCACACATAATCTTGCCTAACACTTTCTAATGTCTTTTGACTCTATAGAGCTTTGTGTAGGCTTTTTGCTTTGGCGGCGCGCGATGGGCTTTCATCTCTACAAAACAAGCTACCCATTCAACCTTATTTATATCAACTTGTGCATCCGAGGCTTGGGCTGTGCTTTCTTCTTTTTCTTTTTATTTCTCCATCTCATCCAGTTTGTCAAATGTAGCACTACCGAGAGTGTCACCCAAGTCGAGGATCACATTTCCCTCTCGGTCAGTGTACTTTGGATAGTGCTCAGTCGTGACATCCTCAATCTCTATTTCGTCGACATCGTTAAGTTCATCATCACTTGTCACATCAACTGTAGGAGCATCTTTGACCAGCTTATCTGGATTTAGCCTGAACATCTCCGCAAGTTGCTCATCAGTCAGGTCATGTATGATTTCGCCTTCTTCGGGAGTGTAGCTCACCGACCTTCTGACAATCCCTTGCAAATCAAGAATCACTGTGAATTAAGACTTGATTTGCTGAAGGGGAGCAATATAATATTCATCTTGCTGAGATTTTGATTTTTGTCTTTATATATCAACTCTTTAACAGCAGGGGCTGAGGATGATTCTCCTTGGTCTTGTGCTCTCTTAGTCCTCCTTTCTTGACCTTGAGTAGAGGCTGATGCAGCATCACATTCTTCATCATTATCATCACCTCTCTTATTTCCCCTCGATCCTTCATCATCACTGTCATCTTCTTCATCAGACTTATCATCATCACCATCATCTTCATCATCATCATCATCATATTCACCTTCCCGGATCTTTAACGACTCTTTTTTTTATCCTTTCAGTCTGAGCATGATCTTCTTGTTCTTGGCCTCCAACTCCTCAATCCTTTTAACTGATTGATCATTCTGCTCCTAAAGTTGGGTAATCTGTTGTGCTTGAGTAGCATTGAGCTCCACAAGCCGACTTAGCTGCTGTAGCTCTTTGCTCATCAGCAACTAACAGCTTTAGCACCATCCGGTTTAGTGCGGCTAGCTGTTCCTTTACCCCAATGAAGGTAGAGTGGGTTGAGGGACCTGCTTGGTGGCTGGTGGTGGTAGTGGTGGATGTGGTGAATATGGGTGGTTGGATAGGAGTGGATGGTGAAGGGGTGGCTGTTTTAGTGGTGGTTGGGAGTGTGGTAGTAATGGTGGGAGGTGTGATAGTAGTGGTAGGGGGTGTGGTAGTGGTGGTGGTAGCTGTGGTAGAAGTGGTGGATGTGGTGGTGATCAAAGTAATCCTCCTTCGCTTGCTCTTCATCCCATAGGGCCGAGCCATCCTCTTCTTCCCCGATACCTTAGAGGAGGATGCTCCCCCTTGGCTGATGGGATGGTCCGGGATGTAAGATGGATCAGTATTAGCAGTAACAACATCCCCAGACTCACCATGGCATCTACCAACCACACTTAGCCCTCTCTCAGTGGCCACGACCTGGCTTCCCACCGTCCGTACCAGAGGCTCCTCGTCTGACTCTTCCTCTTCATCAAGACGGAAGTCTTGGAGGAATCCAGTAGTCTCAGCCCCACCCTGGGTGGATGGTGGAGATGGAATATCTGTGGCAGTGGCCCTAGATTGGGTGGGGCCTGTATCTCCACCATCACCACTGTCATCGTCATCAGTCTCGTCGGTGGGTAGAACAATCGGCTCAGAATCCGAGTCACTATCATCGTGACGCCACTTCCTCCTAGCGGGCACCGCATAATCCTCTTGGGCGAGATGCCCAAACAATCATCTGATAAGGGTTTCACTTGCTTCCCCCTATACACCTTCATCCTCCCCAGAGTGGTGTCATCCATCACCTCTAACATCACTGCGTCGTCTTTCTCCTTGGGCAGTAAAGGGAGGTTCTCATCTATAATCATCTGCAAGAACATTGGATACATGCAGAATGTGTGACCGACTTTCACCCAATTTATACTGATTTTATTTTCAGTCGGGCGACTGGACCTATTCGCACGATTCATTCGGGCGACTAGGGCTCAGTCGTGCGACTAGCTCAGTCGGTCACGTTCAATCGTGCGATTGACTTATTCGGTCACATTCAGTAGTGCGATTGGTTCATTCTTGTGATCCAATCGTGTGGATTGACCCATGCTTATGGTCCAATCGTACGTCTGATCCATACGTATGGTTCAATCGTGCGATTGGCCCATATGTATGATCCAATCATACGACTGATCCATACTTATAGTCTAGTCGTGCGAATGGCTCATACTTATGACTTTGACATTATGCACATTCAAATACTTAACATTTTAAATTATTGATAAGACGTTATGACCGATGATCATCTCAAACATGATCTGTTTAATTTGAAAAACTGTTTGATCACCTCAGACGTGATCCTTTTAACTTAAAGCTTATGTGATCACCTCAGACATGATCCTTTTTAATTTCAAAACCCGATAGGTCACCTCAGACGTGACTCATTTTAATGAGTAATTTACAGAATTAATTCAAATGCATAGTCCGAATTTTACCTATCAAATTACTAAAATTGATAAACAAAATAAAAAAACGAGGGAGAAGGGTAGCTTAGCTACCACTTGTTATGATCATGTACGTACGGAGTACTAACTGATAATGCTTGGAACCAGATCAAATAGTGCGGAATCCTATTTGATTGGCGATCCAATTAGTGAGAACGACAACCCTATTGATATAATGATGAAACAAACATTAAGAATTGATAAGAAATCGTAACGTAAAGTATTACTAATAATAATAAAGAGAAAGAGCAATGAAGAAGAGAAGTGGAACTTAAATAAAATGTTAACAAGTCTTTCAAGCTTATAGGAGGTGCACGACCATGTTGTCGTTAGCTCAACTGTGATGCGAGTTAGCTACCCTATGATATACAAGGGGCCAGTCAATTGAGATTGGCGGACCTTTGCAGCGTACCCTAGGTGACTAGGCCGACCTTGTATACAGTAATTAGAGCCCATTGAGGTACCAGAGGGCCCATCACCAGTTTCCCCCACGCATATAGTCTAGGGTATTGCTCATTGGTCCATATAGAACATGAAAGATAAAGATAAAAGAGTACAGAATAAACAAGGCATACAGTAAAGAGAAGAAGCATTATCTGGTTGTATAGTTAATGCGTGCTCACGTATAAAGAGATGAAATTTCACAGAAAGAGTATTTTCATATGTATACCTTACAGAAAGCATTTTATT
>BJCM01145103.1:0-14307 GCA_018326385.1 Flaveria bidentis
CAACATACTAATGCGGATGATCAAGTGAAGAAATGCTAATCAAGATTATCTCATCCGCATTTGTCAATGCGGATGAACAAGCAGAGATGTGGATCAAGACTTAGACTAGTTTCTGATGTAATAGATTAGGGCTAGTTCAGTCATTTTGTAAAGGCATCTTGTCTGCCTATAAATAGAATAGATAACCTCGTACTGAGGTGACTGCTGATAGATAGAGAATTTTTGTTGTAATTATTCTCTGTAAATCAACTTTCATATATACAAATACAAAAACATTTATGAGTATTATATTGCATTGAATGTTCTTTGATTGTTTGTTTCCGCCACTCAATCATTGACTTGATTATCATATTCGATTCTCAGTAAGAATATCAATCTTACTCAATCTCAGTCAATTGGTATCAACAAACCTCAAAACGTTAAAGGATCTCACCATATTGTCCACAATGAAACTTCAGGAACTGAGGGTCACCGCAAGGATCACAATGATGCTAGAATTAAACAACTAGTTAAAGCTTGTGTCGTTAAAACATTGAAGCAGTTAAATTTAAAAAATATGTCTAAGAATCAACGTGATGGTGAAACCAATGACCAGAGTAAACAATACATACACATACAAGATGTATAAGTCTTGTGACCACGCTAATTTTACAGGAAAAGAAAAGCTTCTAAAGCTAGCTAATGGCTTGAAGAAACCGAATTTGTTTTGGAGATAAATCAATTGTCGCGAGGAAAACAAAGTGTGATTTGTTGCACAATCATTCAAATGTGAAGCTTATTTTGGTGGGACATGATTTTTAGAGACAAACGAACAAGGATGTAATTTATTAGAAAAAGTGGGAAAAATTCAAGGACTTAGTGATGGTAAAGTATTGTCCAATTAATAAAATTGAAAGAACGAAGGCTAAACTCTTAGAGCTAGAAATAATGGGAATGAATTGGATACATATACCTCACGGTTTTAAAATTATCTAGGTAGCAGAATTGATGACATTTTTTATTAAATACAAGAATTTGGTACGTTTCTAAATTAACTTAAAATTCTAAATACCATCAGTTGAGGATTAAAGAGGATGATGTTCTGAAAACTGTATTTCGAACAAGACATGGGCATTACAATTTCATAGTAATGCCATTTGGTTTAACATACACCCCTATTGTGTTCATGAATCTCATAGATTGTGTTTGTAAATCGTATCTAGATAAGTGTGTTACGTTTATTGGTGATATCTTGATTTATTCAAATTCTAAAAAGAAACAAGAAAATCATTTTAAATTGATTTTAGAACTCTTACGGAAAGAGCAACTCTACGCAAAATTTACAAAGTATGAATTCTGGATGCATGAAGTTTAATTCTGCAATAACAGGCTATGGATTCCAGCATATGATGATTTAAGAAACGTGATTAAAGCCCAGGTAACCTAGTGTTTTAAAACATTTTTTTTAAAGTAAAAAACTCAACAAAAATAAAGTGTTGGCCTCAAAGTGGAAACGTGAAGGTCACTTAATTGACTTTCAGATGATTTTGTCACCCACGATCACTTCCACATAAACACTAAAAGATGGCTTTTAATATGTATGATAACAATTTAACTATAAGTATAATATATGCCATCATGCTTCGACCACCTGTAAAGAAACTTCAAATGTCAAAACATTGTTTAGAAAACAATATGTACAAAATTCTGGAACTTTATAACTTCATACTTGGAATTTGAATGTATCAATAGGGCACAGTGGCAGTGAGAGTACGGTGCCTAGGATCCGTAAGAATTGTTTGTACATTGACGAAGCCAGCATCCTTCACTGCTTTCTCCAAATCCAGCAAGTAGTATTCATCCAGAAACGGTTCAGTGCTCTTCATTAGTGTAAACAGAACTGGTGATAATTCCTACAAACATAACAAACAAATGCGTAATCAACCCATTTTTATAAACGAATTACACGGTTAATGACTTTGACATGTATATATATACAGGTCAATCAGTTTCAACCCGCCAACTCTTTCAGATAAACAAGTTACACAGATCGTGTTCATGTTACATCATTTTAAAAATATCTTTGACACGAATAAATATACATGTCATGTTTAAGTTCCTCAATTTTGACCCGCCAACTCATTTAGATGAACAAATTCCACAGGTCATGTTATGTTCGCGTTATATGGTTTTAAATGTTTCGAGGTTAAGGTTGATGCTTTTGACACGGATAAATATACGGGTAGTGCTCAGGGTTCATCAATTTCAACCCACTAATCCTTTTGGTTTTTTAACACCGTTGACAATCAGTTGAACAACATGTTATTACATCAAAAGTATTTATCCAAGAACTGAAGGAGTTGTACCTGAAGTTTCTTAGATTTTGGCTGCAAATGACACATTAAAACGTTAGATTTTGATGGGTAGATGTAATATCATAGAGAAAAAGAAGGTAAATAGGAGAGGATAGTTACTGAGTTATCAGTCACAACAAATGTTCCACCAGGTCGAAGCAGCCGAAATGATTCCTTTACCAAATTTATTGTAGCTCTTGCTGGGCATTCATGAAACTGCAAAGTGTCAAGGATCAGATGTATATTGCATTGAAGTGGTGGATGACAAGTATACTAATAATTTAGGCCCGTTTACATATGAATGTATTAGGTTATGCTTGATTTAAAACGGGCTATACACATTAAACGGGTTGAGAGTTTAATGTATACAATTTCCTAAATTGCTTTGTTATTGTGGTAATATTTTTTTTATCATACTTTTCATTATTTAAAAAACATGGGGCAAAAGAATATATGAGGGTCAATAAAACCACACCTGACCTGTTTTGATCCACACTACCTGTTTCGAAAGCAAACACATACTGGCCGGGTGCGGTGGTACCTTGGTACCCAACTCAATGTGGCCATTTACATTACCCTTACCAGTTTTTTGAACCATTACCCTACCCCTCATTTTGCCACCTTCAGGGTTTTGATGAGTTATCTGCTTACCTAGGATGTGTATTGTAAAATAAAACTGTATTGTTAACTGAAAACTAAATGAGTCATACCACATAGGCGATTGAAACAATGTCAAATGATTGTGAATCCAAGCCTGTATTTTCACCATTAGCATGTATCCACTGGAATGAGTTTGATCTCTTAGGACTTATCTTTTCTTTATATTTAGCAACAGCTAGGAAGTATGGTGATAGATCCAGACCCTGTGGCGCCACATGAACAGGTGATCAGCTATCATAAGTTTACAAAATCAGATCAGAGGCCAAATGCCAGAAATGACCTCCAATAACGATAATTCAAGCAACCATTGTGAATTATAACTAATGACATCAATAAGTGACAACGACAAGGGGCAACTAGGTACTTTAACTTTAAAATAACCCAAAAAGCAAATTTTCAAATGGTAAAGAGATCCTGAAAATAATTTTTTTGAAATATTATGGAGACATCATAAGGTGGTGTTTGGATTCGTGCTTTGGAATTGTTTATAGTGCTAGGATTAACATATGATGCCTATGATTATCTGAATTTTTACGGTCAAATAATCATTTTTGGATATAAGGTTTTGTACCAGATGCAACAAAACTGATTGTATTAAGGGTAAACCAAAGTTATTTGTTCATCCCTTATTTTAATCCAAGTTGAAAGACTTCTATTTCCGCTTCACAGTCTTAGCTCTAGTTCTTCACAAAAAAAATGTCCTATTTGGTCATTTGATGTACTATTTTATTAGATACTCAGATTTTGCAAACAACCTAACATCTAATTATCTCATCATTACAACTTCAAATAGTAGAAGCCAAGAAACACTACTTTTACCACCATTATGGACTTATGGTTACACTTGATTATATTATTCTGATTATTCAGTATCACATAATTCATACAAACTGCACATCCAAACACCCTCTAAACTCCAATGGTTTGGCCTTGATAGGGATCATGTCTCCAGGTAGAAAGGCCTAATGCTTGACTAGTCCACAAGAGGATGCTTTATATCACATCCAAACACCCCTTTCACTTCTAATGGTTTGGCCTTGTATCAAATCCTGTGTTGTTAACTCCATAAGGGCCATGCCCCTAGAGAGAAACTAGATTGGCCTAAAGTTTGACTAGTCCATACAAAAGAGGCTTTATATCACATAATCACATACAAAACACACATCCAAACACCCCCTTAACTCCAATGGTTTGGCCTTGATTCAAATCCTTTATCAACTCTATAAGGGCCATGTCCCCTAGTAAATCTAAAGTTTGATGAGTCCATATGAAAGGAGGCTTTATATCACATAAGCACTTACAAAACGCACATCCAAACGCCTCCTTAACTCCAATGGTTTGGCCTTGTCGAAATCCTTTGTGTTATTAACTCCATAGGGGCCATCTCCCCCTGTAGAAAGGCCTAAAGTTTGACTAGTCATACAGCAGGAAGCTTATATCACATAATCACAAGAAAGCACACATCCAAACACCACCGTAACTCCAATGTTTGGTGTTGATTGAAATCCTTTGTGTTAAAAAATCCACATGGGACATACGACAGAAAGGCCTAAAGTTTGAGTAGCACACAAAAAGAGGGTTTATATCATAATCAGATACAAAATGCGCATCCATTCATGCCACGCCTTAACTAGTTAATTCCAGTCGTTTGGCCTTGATTCAGATCCTTATGTGTCATGTCCCCTGGTACAAAGGTCTAAAGTTTGACCAGGCTATACAAAAGGAGTGTTTATGTGAACCCCATGGTAGTTAGGTCAAAGGTTTTAGATACTGTGGTTATTCGAAACCAAAAATTAAGGAACTTGTTCAAGTTCTACATACTTACAGTGACTTTAGCAGAAGGAAATTTATCAGCAAGAAATCTTGTGCTAACACCTACAGAGCATCCAATATCAAGAATGTCTCCGACTTTCAAGTTTCCTGAATACTGTTGATGATGTTGCTCAATAGCATTTAGCCAGTTTCCACGAACTATTTCATTCGCTTCCTCAAGTGAAGAAGCATCAGGTATAGCCCGTCTCACCATTGACATAGTTGCAGCCTCAGCTTCTGCAGCAGCCTAAAATAGACACAGTGGGTTACTGGGTTATTAATGAATGACATTGCTCAAAAATGTGATTTCTTGGTATGTTTTGATATGGATCTGGTCTGGTTGGGTTGCCTGGAACTCTTTGTATCCAAATTTTAACTTCTTACTAGTAATTAGTGTCTGACATATAATAACAAAAGAGTATATTTTTTCAATAATAATAAAACATTCGAATAAAAATGATTTAGGAGGTTTCATGCATTGTAAATGAAAACACAGTGGGCGACTTTTGACCCGTTCCCTTCTAAACCTTTATTCTATTTTACTGTTAGAGATAAGAATTACTCAAACCAACTCACTCATCACCAAATGGGTAACTTTCCACCTCTACACCCAAGTGACCCAACCAATAATGAATACATAATAACAGGTATAGCCAGAGGGAAACCAAAGAAACAGAAATCATGTGTAATACCTATAGAAATAAGATATGCAACTACCCACTACACATATACTAAAAGAGAAGATGCAACAATCTTATTTACATATCTAAATGAAATTATATGTTCTAGAGGTTAAAGGTGAATGAAAGAATGTTTACCAGCCAAGAAAGGTTCCCTTCATCATATGCATGGAATGGATTGAGATAATCTATTTCAAAAGAGCAATCAATCAATCATTAGATATATCATAGCCTGGTTGACATAGGAGTAACATATAGTCATTTAAAAGTCAAAACTAAGACAACCCTCCCTAAAGTAGAAAGGGTAGGCCATCCAAAAAGCAATATGTTATAAGACCTACATTTTGCACGTCATTCATGAAATGGGCATGAAATTTGGGCTATGATCATAGTTACTCAATTCGTACATAAACAACACACTTCTCTAGCATGGAAGAAAGTTATTAGCACCTTTGTTTCCACTCAAGGTGTTTTTCAAGAACTAAGGTGTGATACAAGGATAGAAGTTTGGCAATGCCAATATGACTATGCTAAACCCCTGGACAATAACTTATCCGTTACCACCAAAAAGAGGTAGTTGAGTAAGTTTATAGTAATTCATCATATTTTGCATCCGAAAACATAAATCTCTATAGTAATCCTCAAAGTTTAAAAGAACGGAACTGAGCCTCGAGGTGTTTTCCATTCGCCTCACAAGGCGTAAGCCTCGAGGCAAAATGAAGCATAAGGGCAAGGCAGAAATAATAAATAAATATAAAAATTATATATCTTAAAAAAATAAGCATGATTTATCTAATAACATACTATTCTTTATAAACATCAACATATTGATTAGCTATGAGATGTTAAATAAGACTAGTTTCAGTCCTAATTTCAATCCCAAATTTGACTCTTATTGACCTAATATTCAGTCCCAAACATTATGCAAAATATAAGATCATTCTGCACACAAATTGACATATTTTCAAACCCAAATTTGATCTAATTTCAGTCCCTTCATTTACACAATACTACCAACAAGTCCATTTACAAAATCATTCTGCACAAAAATTACTATACTATCTGATAATTGACATCATACTAGTATTCTACCAGGAAAAACATGATAAAAAATTGCACAAAAGATCAATGTTTACACTTAACAAAACATAAAATTATTCTGCACAAACTAACAACAAAACTCAACAACTCCGCCTCCGCCTATGTGTGTGTAATTACCGTTCAAAAGGCGTAAGTCTAATCCGACGAGGCGTAAGTCTAATCCGAACCCTAAGTGCCTATTTCTTCCTATGTGTGTGTAACTACCGTTCAAAAGCAGAACTTACAGTCAGGGTATACTATGGAGGTATTCTGGATGCTCTCCATTTCCTTATAAACATCCGAATCCAAAATCTCCTTCGTCATCTCGCGCCACGGCACATTCGTCTTCTCCGCCGTACTGCTCAAAACATTCAGCAATTAGACGATAACCGAAGATCAAGCAACAGAATCAAGCATTTACCTGATGAAAACCTGTCTGGCGCCAAGTTTAAGCACGGAATAAAGAGGTTTGAAGGAAATTAGGGCACCAACGAGCCGAGAAAGTGGAGTTTCCCCCGTCCATTTAGGTCTTTCAAGTTTACCTTCTTCGTACGACGTCACTCTTCCGCCGGTTGACGCCGTCGCCAGTACGGTCACGGCGGACTTTCTCGTTGTCTGTTGAGGTATGGATGTTATGTAGGTGTGATGAAGATTATCTTTGGTGTATTTGGATGGAGGGAGTACGCAAAACGCCATTAATGGAAGCTTCAGTTGTCACTTGTGGTGGTTTAACGCTTACGGTTGACGGAGTAAAGTGATGGTATTTTTTGCCATTTTTTTCGGTTAACGGCCGCCACTTATCTGATGTTTCAAAATCTCGCATAATCTCGGTGGCCATTTGAAACGTGACACGTCAGCGGGAAAAGTGCCAACGTGCTTGGCTTTCTTGTGGGTGAAAAAATAGATGCTTTTTAAAATTTCCTTGAAAAACCCGTAATCGGACCGGGCGGTTTCTACCGGGCATTGGCTAAGTGGCCGGTCCGGTTCACTCTGGATTGTTTTGTTTGGTCAAACCAAGGCGGTTTGTCTTGAACTGGTGGTCGGACCGGTTCAAACCGGATTTTGTTTTTATTTCTTAATTTAATGGGTAAAAACGAGGTGTTGAACCATAAATTGGTGTGTTAGATATACAAATATAGTTAAATTTTATATATAACTATAAAATACATATATAAATTACTTATATTAAATTACATATATAACTATATATATAATATACTATATATAATTATGACGTCATCCGGTTCGACCACCAAACCAATAAAGCGTCTGGTTCCACGTCCGATCTGATTCTACAAACATTGAATATAACTAGCATGTTGCGAAATGCGGTGGGGTGTTGGTTACAATGGGAGAGTTGTAATAACTTTTGTGTTGTGACATGATTGTGTTTTTTAATATATTAAATTAAGTTGTTAATTTATTATTATGTTTTATGTATTAGAGATATAAAATAATGTTAATTTATCATTATACTTTTAAAATATTTTTATTTTTTAAAAACATAATAATATTAAGAAAAACATAATAACTAAAAATAGACAAAATGAACTGCATTAGATATATAATGACGAGATATAAGCTTAAAAACGTAAAAAGAATTATCTTTTTATATAACAATACCGTACTTGTTTAAAAGATTAAAATGATTGTTTATGTTGTAATTTTTATACAATAATAATATCATACATAAAAGTTATGGATGTTTAAAAAAACTAGAGAACTTAAAAAATAAAAAAAATAATTATTCCTAGAATACTTCTCTAACAAACATTTTCCTTACAATCTTTCTACTCTAATAAAATAGTATATGAGAGTATCACGTGTCAGCATCACATTCATTCTTATCAAACTTTTACCGCTTCTCTCAGCTATTAAATAACAATATTAATATTACTAATAATCTGATCTGTTTATTTTTATTTTATAATTATATTTTTAATAAATTAAGAAAGAGATCTTTTTATTAATGTTATTTCTATAGAAATAGTTTTTAATAAAAAAATTCTAAAGAAATTAAACTATTTTTACATAATATTTTAAAATTAGTTTCTCTCAAGTAAAACTTTTAAATAAAAATAATTAAAATAGGAAGCTATAGTAAGAAAAATTTTAAAATGAAATTTTAAAAAAATATTATTTGAAAACAAAATGTTTAATTCATCTTTGAGAAAAAAAAATTAAAATTCATATTATTGTTTATTACTTATCGTTATTACTCATACATAATCCAATGATATTATGTTTGATGTCAGTATATTGTTTTATACTGAATAATTTTTATTTTATTTAATATTTTGTTTGTTTAACCCGTGTAATTACGGGTTTACTAAAGCTAGTTTGATCGCAATAATTGATTAAAGTGATGAATGGTTGAGATTACTTTTTACACTTTTTAGTCAGTGGGGTATTAGGATTCGAACCCGGGTGTCTTGGATGGGGATTAAGTGCACCTGCTGCTATGGTGCATCAAATTCTTGTTTACTATTGCAAGTGGGTGGTATTTAAGATATTTGTGTTTTGTGTTAAGGAATAAGAAACCAAAAAATGTTATTACATTTTAACGTAAAGAAGTTTTTATTGATCATAATACTTAGCGAATGATATGAATATTTACTAGGTTATATAACTATATAATATTTCATTTTAAATTTTAGAGTTAAGTTCGATTTTGCCCCCTAAAATTTGACAGAAATAACCATTTTACTCATAAAGATTATGAACATCAATTTACCTTCAAAAGTTTTATAATTTTTTATTAGTTATTTCAATTTAATCCTAAATAATAAGCTTTTAGACTAAAATTGAAATGACTTATAAAACTTTTGAAGGTAAAATATTGTTTCTAATCTTTTGAAGGAAAATAATTATTTTTGTTAAACCTTAAGGATCAAAATTAAAATTAACTCAATTATGTGATATTACTTATTTTGTCCTTAAGAGTTTGTCTTGACTTAAATAATTATAATTAACATACCTACAAATGAATATAAAAATAAAAGAAAATTACTAGCTGTTATTTGACGAAGATCAAAATAAATAAAATAATAACGCTCTCCTTTCTTCTTTTTCTTTTTTTTGTATCACCATGATAGGTTACTTTGGTAAATTTGCACCGGGTCTCATCTAAATTATTATCGTCTTCTTCAATGTTGACTGCCTTTACCTGACAATTTGAACCAAGCTATTATATTTGGGTTGATTTGGGTAATAATAATAAAGTAATGTGTTAGATTGGGTTAAGTTATATTTATAAAATGGTCAAGTTAGGTAATTTTAAAACAAAGAAAAGTTATAAACGGATCAAAATAGGTCATAAGAAAACAAGGATTGGGTCACGATGAGTTGATTAGATTTTCTCATAACTCATTTTTCTTCACCTCATCTTTTCTCAAAAATCCACACATAGTCTCACATCTACATGATAGCGATAAACATGTTGGTTTTATGAACGGGTCAAGATCAGTTTACGGGTCATATAAGATGAACGGGTCGGTAACTGGGCGTCATAAACTAGAGTTGCATGATGGGGGTAAGAGACCATAATATAACTGCACAACTCACGTCTATTATCATCATGCAGTTTATCGTTTTTTATTTTTATTTTATAGCTATTTGCTAAAAGTTTAATTTTAAATGTGTTTGTCTAGTTGTACCTTAAGGTAGGGATGTTCATGTTTGGCTCGTTTTCAAACCGAATCGAGCCGATCAGCTCATTTACAACTGAGCTGAAAATTGAACGAGCATTTTTCGAGCGGTAAATTTTCGAACGAGCAGCGAACAATTTATACAACCCAATTAATTTGTGTGCCATACGATTTACACAACACCGAATAAGGTTAATGACTTAAAAACCAACCACATTTCATTGCATAATATTCTCATGAATGACAATACGTTATGGTTGACGATAAAATTAAGACTGTATCTAATAAGGCGAAGAACATATTGCAGATAACGATGACGATGAGTGCGGGAGATGATTGAAAAAATATCTCTTAACGGCTTAGGAATTCACTTTTACGTTTAATGTAGAATTCATTATTAGGTTGATTAATCAATTATGCATAAATATAATATATTTGTATAAAATGGGTCAAATCTACTAGAGTGTTACGTATAAACTATATGTACATATTCGATCCGAACCGAGCGGACCTTTGCTCGTGCTTGGCTCGATTACAAACCGATCCAAGCCGATCGGCTCGTTTACAACCGAGCAAAAATTTGAACAAGCATTCGGCTCATTTACAACCGAGCAAAAATTCGAACAAGCATTTTTCGAGGAAAAATTCGAACGAGCATTTTTCGAGCGAATTTCGAGTGAACGTTGAGTGGTTTGAACAAGCCTACCTTAAGGTATTAGAGTAATACTTAGTTATATTGCATTGGGCTTGATCTATGTATGGAATTGTTAATCAATGTGATTTTTTAGTCTAAACCCATTTTGACCCGACTCATCCTGACCCAAACCCATTCTGACCCGAATCCATTCTAACCCATTTTTATATTAGTACATTCTAACCCAAATTCATCCTGACCCGAACCTATTCTGACTTGACACCCGACCCAACCCGACCCGCCTATCTTGCTAGGTATACCTTTGGCTATACAATCTCCGTTGGCTATTACCAATGCAAAACCATCAACCTCCACTAAAACCCATTATTAGCCACGCTATTCAATCCTCTAACCTGTGGTCATCATAAATGCACTACTAACTCTTTCGCTTATTATTGTCATGCTCATCACTACCTCCCAATATCAACTATCAAGAAATGACATGTTAAGGTATTTTATTTTAACTCCAAAACATACTTGAAATATAAATTAAACTTGCTTCAAACTTGTAAACAAACTTTCACCATGTGATAACATTGGTCTTATATGATCCAACCATGGATTGATCTTACGTATCAAATATTAAAAGATTTTATGTATCTATTTGTTTCTCAATAGAATTTTGGTTTGCTTTAAATCCTTTGAAAGTCTGAAGTAATTTTATACACACAAACATTAATATCATCTATGTAGCTTTAATATTTATTGGGTTTTTTGTTGTAAATTATGTAGATTTTCATAGATGGACCCTTTACCCATTTTGATAGGGATTTTGGTCAATCGTGGTATCCGTCAAAAAGATTAACCACCACAATAACCCTTCATCTCTTCTTTTCTTAAGTTGTGTTCTCGAGTTCATTTAAGTATAAAAGAGACGGGAAGGGAAAGGAAATAAAAAAATAGTTGTGTTGTATAGGTTTTTTATTGGAAGAAAGTGAAAGGAAAGTAACAACTTTATGTTCTCGAGTTCCTTTAACAAGAGAAAAATTAAAGAATGAAAGGAAAAATAGAAGCTAAAATTACTCTTTTCAAATAGAGAAAAAATGGAAAGAAAATAAGAGAAAGGAAGAGATATAAGAGAAAAAAGAAATGAGAAAAAACCAAAGAAATAGTTTTCTTGTCTTCTCTCCTTAAATAAACTCGAAAACACACTCCTTAAATAAACTCGAAAACACAATGTTAGTCAATTACTTTTTGTACTCTACCCTCCCATCGATCTTCTACGTCATCTTCTTTTCCTTTCTTATATCTTTCCCCATAATAACATCATCTTCCTCAAAAGCTACCATTCTCATGAATATCCTGATTCACATGATCACCATTAATATTTACTGTCAATAATTATCTCTTTAGAGAAATCAAATGATCTTTTTTAATTTCCTACCTAAACCTTCTACCACTTGTTGATGGATCCATGTTGGCCCATCCCTCTCAACCGGCTACCAAAGGGAATACAACCCCAAACCCGGCCCTATATGGCTTGGGTTGCCGATGATTAACATGCCATGTTGATCCTCCATGCATCGCTAATGGAAGAAGCAATCTTCGAGGTTGTGGAATTGGACTCGCCTCGCATGATTTGGACAAGTCTTGAATGCGTTTACACTAATTTATCCATTGAACGATCGCAAAATCCTCATCATAAATTGAGACAATTAAAGAAAGTTCGATGACTATGGATAAATTTGGACGCAAATTCAAATCGATTTGTGAACAATTATCTGTAATTGGCCATTTGGTTGAAGAGCATGATAAAGTTTATTGGTTTGTTTTTTTTTTTTTTTTGGGGGGGACTTTTTTTAGATGTTTTCAACATGTCCAGTAGGTCAGGCCGAAAGCCATAATTGGTTTCTCCGGTCGCTACACAGGTTATATGCTCAAACGATGGTGTTTAACACCCAACGTGTTCATGGCTCTGCTACTAATCGTGGCAAAAAATAATATATTTTTTCTGGAGGGGTTGAAAATGGGTTGTCGCTCCCACACTACCAAATTTGTAGAAAAAACAGTTACTACGCAAACTCATGTTCTCAACTCACAACTTATGCCACACGTGCAACAAATTTGGATGATGATTTGTCTTGTGCGTTTCAAGCTCAGTTTCAAGTGAACTCATCTATTACAAATTGATTTGTTGATTTGTGTAACGGATCACATGACTACTTTATCAAATAATCCTCTCATTCCTAACCTTATATAGATAAGGTTAAAGTCATATTTGCAAATGGCCATGTTTTTCCTATATCACACACAAGACACTCTCGAATTACTAGTAATATTCATTTACGGGATGTTTTAGTTATTCCTCACATTACCAAAAACTTATTGTTAGTTAGAATATTTATTAGTGAGAACCCCGTGGATTTTTTTGTCTTCACATCCACTGTTTAGGATCTGACGACCAAACAACTACTAGATCGGGGAAGATGTGAATGTCGCTTATACGTTCTCCGCAATGACCCGCAAGCTTTCTTGGCATATTATGGTTCTAAAGTAAAACCCTCGTATAAATTATGGCACACTCATTTAAAGCATGTACCGTCCTTTTTACCAAAACCATTTTTGTGTACCGTTCGTTTTACCAACTTAGTTTAAATAAGTTGGGTTATTTATATGTACCGTCCGTTTACCAAAACCATTTTTGTGTGCATCTTACCAACTATCTAAATCTCATCTTTTGCCTTTTGAATTAAATGACAAACAATTCAAATACATCATCTATTTGAGTTTCGTAGTTAATAGCTTAATGTTCAAGTTTTGAGACTTCTTGAGTTAACATTTGAATTTTCTTTTCAACACATTAATCTCTTTATTATTCTCAATACGCATCATATCAAGTTGATCAAATAGAAGTTGGCTAGCATTTCTAGTATTTGCATATGACTTAATAAATACATGTAGGGAAGCAAAGTGCTTCTGATACCAGAATTAATATACTTTGATGTACGATTGTTCAAACTGTTTGACGCTCGCTCGACGTTCGTTAGGAATTTGCTCGAAAAATATGTAGGACCGGTGTAAGGCTTCGTTCCCGGGATGCGTACAGTTGGATTCTCATCGCACATAAAACATATGTTTACATTCGTATTTCATAAAATCGCAGCAGAACACTAAAATAATCTTTCATTTCCATGTAAATGCTTTTGCAAATTAATACAACATTCATTACAAAACAGCTTGTTCGCATTACAATGCAAAAACATTAATCAAAAGAATGCCATCCCAAAAGAGCCGAGTAGCCGCCCGTGCCATCCTCAGCAATCATTACCTGCCAACTGAAAACATATAAAAGTCAGCGTTGCTGAGTTCTAGTTTTATAATAAAACATACTTTTCTATCGTTAAAACCGTTCTTTACTTTCTATCAAATCATACTGCGCTTTACATTCATTCATGACCATA
>BJCM01145220.1:0-10866 GCA_018326385.1 Flaveria bidentis
TGTTCAGGTGTGACACGAGGTGATTGTGAAAAACATATGTAGTCAAGATGGAATTTGTTCCTCTTATTCATTGAGAGCAAGATGTCTAAGGCCTGAGTAAGTTAAATCAACAAGGAATGATCATTTTATGTCCTTGGATTGAACATGACTTCTGAAACAAAAGGATAAATGATTGATTCACCTAAATCATTTCAAGTTGGATACTTGAAGGGGATGATGTTATTGAATGGCTTTAAGTCATGCATATTAAGGGTAGTAAACCGTTGTTAGGCGGTATTTATTGCTTGCATCAATCTTCTATGAATCTTGTGCAAGTGGGAGATTATTGGATTCTTTATGCCCAAGACACATAGAACCTTGATGTGGTTACTACGTTATGATCCAAGTCGGGTCATACCCAATAACAAGCTTAGCAAACACCTATTAATATTTAATTGATGATATGATCTTGCAATTAAATAATTACATCAATTTAGAAAATGGGTTTTCTAAATAAATTGCATATGAGATGGGACCACTTATTAGGATATTTTGTCCATAAGTATTATTTGTAGTGTTATTTGTTTTGATCAAATGACATCAAATAATAAGAGAGAGTGTGAGATTTATATAATTAATAGGTTAATTACATAACTCACAATTAACTTGTAAATGTATTGTTTTATAAATGTTTTGGGGGGAAACCTTTTTTGGAGGATATTTTCGGCCGCCCCCTAAAGGGGTTCTTTGGTCTTTAAAGTGTCTTGAGAATAGACACAAATTGAATGGTCCAAGACTCCCCTTCTCACTCTCTCACTCACACATGCAAGAAAAGAACATATTCTCTCCTTTCTTGAAGGTATTCTCGGCTGGAAATGTGTTCCAGCAGCTTGTTCTTTTAGTTTTGGTGTACAAATCCTAGCAAGAGTGGTCTTTGCTTGATGCTTGTGGGTATCGATGCTTGAGGACATCTTTCCTTGATGTTTTGGCTGTTCAACAACATCATCTTCTTCACCCAAAATCGTTTTTTTCTGCAGCTTTACTAAAGGTAGTATGTATGGCTTGTTTTGGGTTGTTATTTCTTGTTGATAGCTAGTTCATACACATATAAATGATCCTTATGTTCTTGGGTTTGTTGTTGTCATGATATGAGCCTTAATTTTTAGATTACTAATAATAAAATTAAGGTTTTAATCCGCTGCGTTTTCAAGTTTAAATGGTTAAACTACTTTGATATGGTCCAACAAATCCAACAGAAGCAGGTGACTTTGGTTTTGTCAAACCAAAAGTCGTATCTTTCGTGGCTACTAGTTCTGCCCGTCTTCTTGACATACTTCTTAGCTTTTCTTACTGCACTTGCCAAGGCCCACATGATGTCCATTCTCTCTAGCTCATTCTCATCAAATTGCTCGTAATCTTCATCTGCAAGATGACAATTTCCAATCTTCCCGGCCACTAAACCATCATAGGATTGGACAACGGCTGCTGAAGATCCATATGCTCCTTAGCCACTTCCACTGTGATATTACTGAGATTTTCTATCTTCAACTTTGTACTATTGGCTTCAGGCACTATATATTGGGTAGTAGATGACCCTGACGTTTCTGGTCCTGAAGTAGTGGTTTGGGAAGAAACCGCAGATATAGACACAAATGTTGTTTGTAGTGGTGCTCCTGAACCAGTTTGAGTGGGAACTGAGTTGTAGAGTGAAGGATTCTGAACACAGGATCCTTTCTTCGACTTGTACTTCATTCTCAGTTCTTCGAAGAGAAGTTGTCGAACCTGTCAATAATGTCATCAGATGGTAGAACCTGTCAATAATGTCATCTAAGCTCTAATTTCCTATCAAAGAGAAGTTGTAAAACTCCTTCTTGAGAGCCTTAGCCTTCAGAGCCTTCAACGTCGCGTTTTCATCATACCTCTTCTCTAGAGCCTCCCACAGCTTTTTGGCCTGCTTATTTTTAGAAAACTGAAGAAAGATGTCTTTCGTTATTGACTGAGTTAACAGGGCATAAACTTTCTTCTCAACATTGAACAGTATCTTCTGAGCTTCACTCATTCCTCCCAAAGTTAACTTAACTCCATTTGCACTTACTGGTACTGTGTAACCAGTCTCTATGGATGTCCAAAGATTAGGATCAACTCCATTTAGATAGATCTCGAACCGTTGTTTCCATTGTGGATAATCATCTAACGTTATAAGCTTAGGCGCTTTATTATGATTTCCAATCTCATTCTCCAGAAGTAGTAGATTCTGGATGCATGAGTCCTTCCTAGCAGAAAATGTAGCAAATTGATCTCCCATTGTTGTAAAGTTGGTACTTTTGGAACAGGACAGTTACACTAGTGCGAATGGACTATGAGTATAGTTCACTCATGCTAATGAAAGGTACTAATGAATTCAATCGTGCGATTGGATTCAATCATGCGTATGAACAAGGCGATTGGAATCAGGAGACTGGAGTTGTTCAGTTGTACGAATGAGGAATGTGATTGAGTTCAGTCGTGCGAATGAAGTATACGTGTGAGTTCAATCGTGCGACTGGACCAATCATGTGACTGAGGCTGCTGTTTTTGTAAAACACGATTTTCCCAGAAAACCTAATCTGCCGTATGACGAAAATCAAAACTTTTAAGCATGCAAACGTCGAAAACACCTTTAGAACCAATGTGGTGACTGTTTTGAATTAAAACATGAGTTTTAACACAAAAACTAATCGAATCCACACAAAATCAAGAGCCAAAGCTCTGATACCACTTGTCAGGACCATGTAGGTATGGAATACTAACTAATAATGCGTGAAACTAGATCAAATAGTGCAAAATCCTTTTTGATTGGCGATCCAATCAGCGAGAACATTAACCCGATCGATATAAATAAACTAAATGTTAAGAACGAGTAGGAATTGATCAAGAACGGACTTTGAAGTTGGATTGGCTTTCTTGGACGATTTGGACGGCTAAGGTTCGTGTATTACTAAGTGTTTGTCTAATTTTTCTCTCAATTGTTTTGTTTTTTCACAAATTAAGTTGTTTTTATAGGTTTGTAGTTTCCATTCGTATGACTGAACCATTAGCATGGTTTAGTCGCGTGATTGAATCATGCGACTGAGTTCGTGTGACTAAGTCAATCTTATGTCTCAATCATACGACTGGTCTAGTGTCCTAGTTCAGTCGTGCAACTGGTTCATAAGCATGATGTATTCATGCGTATGGTCTATAAGTTTGGTCCATTAGCATGAATACTCATCTGACTAAGTTGAACACATTTCTTAAGACATGATGCATTCATGCGTATGGTACAAAAGTATGATCCATTAGCATGAATACTCATCCGACTAGGTTTAATCAATTCATTACATATGTGTAAGACATGAAAGACTTTTACATTAAAGCTCATAAACTAGGAACAACATGTATCTACATAACTGTATCCTTCTTTTTAATTTGCCAAATTTGTTTCTGCTTAATTAATTTGAGTTTGAATGAATTAATTTTGGAAATCATTTTCTATTTAAGACCGGAAGGAAAAGAATTTGGTTTTGAACCTTTGGTCATTTTCATCTTTGAATCATGTGAAACCGGCTTCACATGAAAAGGTTTGGATGGAGGGTTTTTCATCCAACCATTCAAGGATGTGTGCTTTTTACCTCTTGAACCAAAGAAGCAACCTGTGTTGCCTTTACTGTCTGGAACATTCTTTGAAGACTTACATCCGGAGAAGCAATTTGGTTTGCCTTTACCATTCGAAGCAAGTCTTTGAGGACATTTCTTTACCACATGAACTTCTTTTCCACACTCAAAACAAGCCTTGAAAGGCTTTTGATTCTTTATAGTCTCATGTTGTGTAGGTAGGGATGAGGATTGCTTTGAGCTTGTAGCAGATTATTGCTTGTTCTAAAGTTTTTCGTGTTGAATAGGGAATGAGATCTTCACTGATTGATTGGGTTGCTTTGCAGTTAGAGAAGAGATTCGTATTGCTCTTTATTCAGCTTTTGTAAGCTTTTGAGATTTGACAATTTCAGATGATATCTTGATCTTTGAGGAACTGACACGATCCTCTATGTTTGATTCGTCATCTGAGTTTCACCAGTCTCATATATACAAATCTTTCTCCAACGGATCTTGACTGACACCTCCTATTGTGTCAGCTTCGGTTATAGGATTACGATTGCTTGATGATTCTACAACTGTTCCTTCTTTTACAAACTTGACAGGAGCAAACGAAGGAATATTACCTGTTTTGAATTTGTTGAAGAATGTTAGAGAAGCAACTGATATTGGTGTTGGAGCATCACAAGTAGAATCGTCATTAATCTTCTTAGCCGACCACTATTTGAGGAATCCCAAACCTACAAAAGAATCCTGCACATCTCTAACCTTTTTAAGATTAACGTTGCTTAAACCTGAATTTAATCTATTAGTTTCAGCAGTAACAATCAAATCATTATAAGGATGAGCTTGAGGCATAGGATAGTAACTATGAGTGCTAGGAGGAGGATAAACATATGGATTTTCACCACAACCCACTCCCGTTTTAATCCTAGCTCCCCTTTGTTTACATAGTAGCTCTTCCTGTTTCATTCCGGATATGGTCCATCTATCAAGCTTTGTTTTAAACTTGCTTGTTTCATATTCAGCCAAGGTGACTCATTTGTTTGAAAGATTAATTTCAACATTTTTTTCAAGAAGAGTTCATTTTAAATGATCATTTTCTTTTAAAGCTTCATTTAATTTTATGAAATACTTGGCTTCATTCTTTTTAAGTTCTGCATTTATGGTGGTTAATTCCTTTTGGTTATCTAAAAGTAACCTATTAGCTTTATACACACCAAATAGCCTAATTTTGCAAACAGAAGAACACATATCCTAAACTGACTCGTATGGAAGATCCAGGATAACTCTTTCAGCAGTAAGAGCCTTCTCGCAGTTGCAAATTCTGGTATTTCGCATCCATTCCTCTTCCTTCTCATCATCACAAACTTCATCATTCAACCCAATTCCACCTTCACCTATTGATGTTTGCTTAAGCTCTTCATGTACCTCTTCAAGTCCAGGTTTCGGTAAACCGTTGGAATTGGTGCAAGAATCTGATCTCTCTTATGGTTTCTCTTTGGAGTTTGAAGTGATCTTTGAAGTTAGATATGTCGCTTCATAGTACTCATGACATTTGATATCCAACTCAGTTTCCTTCAGTTTATTAATCACCTCTATTAGTTTGTAATCCCGAAAGCCTCTATCTCGTTTAATCGACTTGCCGTGTGAGCTCCATTCTTATGGGAGGGAATCAAGCAATCTCAGAACTTGTTCATGATTTTCCAATTATGCATCAAACTTCTTCAAATTGCTTGCCACCAATATAAAACGATCAACAAAATCGGACATATTTTCATTCTTTAAAGCTGCAAAATTATCAAACCGACATTGTGCAATTGTGAGATTATCATATTCGAAGGATTTAAGCAGTTCTACAAAAGCCATTTTTTTATTTTTGTTTATTGCAATTAACACCCCCAAAAGATTTTTCCCAAAAATTATAAAATAATTCTCCCCCGGGAAAGATATATTCTAAAATGTCACACTATGCAATCTTAGCAACTGGGGTCAAACTGAAGAAAAGTCTTAAATGAGCCCAACTTTGTTATATATTTTTATTTTTTTAGTGAGCCCACACATTAACATGAGCGCAATTAACAAGTAAATTGATTACCCAATCCAAACCCAATTATTAACCCAATTGGAGAAAGTCTATTAACCAATTTTTTATTAAAATCCAGCCCAATTGTTAGCCGAGCCCAAAGTCCATTAAACAATATCAAACCCAAACCTACTCAAACCCAACACACAAAAACACTTCAATCTAAAAGAATATGCAACCTTTCCTTTCCAGCCGACTTCGCAGGAGCTAGAGCTCCATGGCGGCGTGACGGCAATCCACGGCGGTGACGGCAGTGCTCGTGAACGAACCCAGATAATCTTGAAAAACCCTTTTCGGTGCCGACAATGAATCTTTGAAATCAATCTTTCAATCTTTATCAACAGACCAGCTCGTGAACGAACACAGATGGATACAGATTGATTTGAATCGGTTTAGGGTTCTTCTCGTTCTTTAATCTGATATTGTAGTTCAATTGGATTTCTGTGTTGATATTCTTCCGATAATATGATCATCTCCTTCGATTATCAATTTGTTTCATTAATCTAGTTTCTTGATTTCGTGGATCGATTGGTTCAACAAGAATTTGGTGTTATGGTGTTAATCGACTGCTGATTTGGGGTTATTCTTTTGATTTCTTGTTGTTTGGGATGATGGTATGGTGGTGCTCGACCATAAGAACAGCGGTGAAAGGGCTATTAAAGTGATATTTTTGCTAGTTAAATGCAGTAGTTTTGCCCCAGATTTAGTTTCGCTAGAGTACTATCGGAGTTTCGCCGGACAAAATATACTTTCGCCGGAATTGTTGTAGTTTTGCCGGAATTTGCAATTTCGCCGGAATAGTTTCGTCCGTCGGACGAAACTGTACTTTCTCTGGAGCAGTTTCGCTGGATGAACTTATAGTTTCACCAGAGTAGTTTGAACTTTCGTTCAAGATCAAATCTAGTTTCGCCCTATGAAGATTTGAAGTTCTCAAGAACACCAAGAACACACATATTGGATCTAAAATTTTCTTTTAATTTCTTGTATAAAATATGTTGTAGATCAAGAATTTATGTTGTATATCTTCAAATTTGTAGTAGATTGTTGTAGATCTGATGAAATTTGGACTAAGATTTGGTTTCTCTCTCTAGAAAACCCACCAGATCTATTTTCTCTCTCTAAACCCTAATTTCTCTCTTAAAAATCTGATGAACAACTTTAATAATCTTCAAATCTTAAATGAATTTGATCCAATATGACTCTGATACCAATCACACTTGAATCAAATCATGAAAATTCTGGATCAAACAATGATAAACATAATAAAATCTTTTTGATGTTCAATTACATTGCAACAAGTAATTCTTCAATCTATTGGTCATACAACCATTAATTAATTCTAAATACAATTAAGCTATTTATAGTCTAGTCTAATACTCACTAATTACACATAACCTCCTAGACTATATAACTAGACAAAAACATGATTCAAACAAAGTAAAATATATTTTGTTCACACAAATTATATTTATGACAATAAAACTCCTAGTCATCTAAATCTTCAACGTCTCGTCTTGGTCCTTCGTCTCGAACTTGTCGTGTTTGACTTTCGCGTTGACTTTGACCGTGACGTTGACTTTGACTGTGTTTATAATATAGGCTATTTTGTACAGCTCCAACATGTTTGTGGTGGGGTGAGACTTGTGGATTCTAAGTTGAGGAATCACAACAACTTGCTTGGAGAGATCAAAATTAGAGAAATTTGGATCATTCATTAAAGTATCTCCCACCACATCAGCACACTTATCAAGAGAGACTTTATCTAATGAGTGTGTGACATCATTTATGTTGTCTTTAATGGAGTGGTTGTCAACATCAAAAAATTCTTGATCACTATCTCTACCACTATCTCCTTCCATATTTGAAGCTCCTTCATTTGAGTATTGTGCCTCTAAGCTGGAATGTAGTGCCACTTCAGATGTATCAACTAATTTTTTAGGAACTCTATTTTTAGGGTTAGTTACCACTAGAGCTGAAGTAGTATTATTTGATGGTCTTCTCAGCTCAAATCTTGGATCTGGATCACCTGCAGATAGGATATCTATTGATCCTAAAACATTCTCACAAGATTTGTTAAAACAACTGGTAATTAAATCAAGATCAAATAGCTAATCAGGACCAGAACCTTTCACACTAGGAGTGTGCTCATTGAAATTCACATTCGTTGACTTCTCAACTACTCTAGTTCTGATATTATATACTCTATAAGCCTTAGCTTGAGAAGAGTATCCAATAAGGTATCCATCATTTGATTTCTCTTGTGCAAGGACATCCAAATGACCTGAGAAAACCAAATGACCTATTTTCTCTTGTGCCAAAGTTCATTAGGACTCATTACATTGGTGGTGCCAAGGAAATTCATATGTAACAAGTGTAGGGGAGTAGTAATAGAGTTTCTTTCCTTTGACTTGTGAGGTACCTTATGTTGCTTCCTTTTGAGGCATGCAACACAGTAGTCATCACTTGTAAACTCTTTCTTTGGCATTCCAGTTGTCAAACCATTCATAATCAATTTGTTTTAAAGTTTACATGGCATATTTTTTATGCCAGAGAAAAGACTCATAATTATTAGCTTTAAATAAAAAGCATGAAACTTCTCCTAAGGGAGATGTTTCTTGCAAGTCCATCTTGTACATGTTCTCTCTCCTGAGGGCTCCGAATAGGATGTGCTCTTGAGGAATAACCACCCTGAGCTTGAGAACAATGCACTCATGCTCAGTGAAAAGCATGTTATGTCTCTAATAACAAAATTGAGATACACTCAAAAGATTGTATTCAAGCTCATTGAAAAACTTTACCTTTTCAATGGTGAGCTTACCATTTGTGACCTTACCCCTTCCAGTAATATAATCTATAGCATCTCCTCCAAAAGCAACTTTCCATCCATCAATTTTCACAAAAGTTTGGAGTAGTGACCTATTGTTTGTCATGTGCCTGGGACAACCACTATCAATGATCCATACATTTCAGGCTGTCGTGAGCAGTTCCTGCATAAAAGAGATGGTTAGTTACATTTGGAAGGCCAAACCTTGTTGGTCTTGGGCTTATCAAAAGAAGCTGAAGACAATGCAACAGTAATTGATCCTATGGTCAAATTTGGAGGATCATTTACTGATGTTAATGAAAAACTTTCAGTCACATGGTCTTTTTTTGTCTTCCACACCACCTTTGGAAGCTTAGACTTGACCTTCAATGCTTTGGAAGTTTTGATAACTTTGGAAGTTTTGGAGACTGGACCTTCGAAAGATCTTGCTATCACTTCAGCAGGCTTCAGTGCTTCAGAAGTATTCCTTTCTCTCGAGACCAAATTTTCTTCTGAAGGCAAGTTTTCACTTGTCTTCTTCTTTATTTTGGAGCTTCCGAAAGGAAAAGAGATTCCTTGTGAAGCTTGCTTGTTCTTCAAACTCTCATAAATTTCTTTCTTTATCATATGGACAGTACTTTTAGGATTGTAGAGGCAATCCTTTGTAAGATGAGAAGTACTACCACACATGACACAATCCATTTTCTTCATTCTAAGTCTTCCTTTGGAAGCAAGGTTGAACTTGATCACCTTCGTTTTACATCTTCATTTTTTCAGATGATGTGACAATTCTTGTAGGGTGAGAACTACCTTTTGACTTGGATGGTTCAGGTTGTGTAGTAGTGGTACACAACTCATCAGCCTTCTTCATGATGCTGGGATGAATTGGACATGAACTAAAACTCCTGGTACTAGAGTTCAAGTTTGACTATTCAGTCTTAACTACTTCAAAACCTATAGAGATAAAATTTGTTTCTCCATAGAGTTGAAGATAGCCTTGATCTCTAAAGCCCTCTTGGACTTTCTTTTGGCCTTTCTGATCAGGTTCTTCCTTTTAGACTTAGTCATCCCAACATCTTTTCTCTCCTTAGGAGAATAGTGACCCTACTTAGGATACTTTTCTTCACTCTTCTCAAGGCTATCCTTCACTATCTCCTCTTTATCCTCTTCACTCAAGGGGTCTATGAGGGGAAGCTCATCTTCACAAGTTCTACACCTAGGAGATCTTACAGACAAGATTGCGTGTGGAGGAGCTATCTTAGTACATCTTAGTCCCTTCTTATTCTGATAACAAACTTTTGAATGCAAATATGATGATATAATGTTCTTGAAGCTCTCTTCTTCAAGAACACATTTTTCTGCCCTGGCTTTGCTGATCATAAGCTCAACCTATCATTCAGTTAACTTAGTGATGAGATCTTTGATTTGAGTCTAATAATTGGTGTACACATGTTTAAGAGTTGAAATTGTTTTCTCTAAATCTTCTATTTTAGGTTTTTAATCATTTTCATCTCTTTTGAAATCAGATTTTAAGATATCGTAAGACTCAAGATCAGATCTCATTTCTAAGTTATATGACCTATATCTGTTAAATTTAGCAAGACATTAAGGTGTACAGAGATGTTCTAATACCTTGGCTTCATCATGGTCAGCCATTAGTGCTTGATTTGGAGATGCATCTTCCACCAGAAAGCTCCAGTCAAAGCCTCCTTCTTTAACAACAACTGCAACTTACTGCTTTGGCTTCTCATTCTGGTTGGCTCTATCAGTGTAGTTTGGTCTGGTTTATGCTTAGCCACCATTTGTCCTTGGTGCCTTGCACTCTCTAGCAAAGCGTCCCATTTTGTTAATGTTGTAACACTTTACTTTGCTCTTGTCTTGCCAAAACTTTCCATTAGCTGCATTGCTTGGAAACTTTCTCCATATCCTCTTATAGAACTTCTTGGCTCTGTGAGTGAGAAGAGTCATTTACTGAACTATCTTCATATATTCCAGTTCATTTGGATAGATACATTCAAGATCTTCAAGGGTGAAGAGAAAGTTGTTAGAAATTTCATTAGAAGACACAAAAAACTTGTGATGAGCTTGTCTCTTGGAATGGACTTCCTTGAGTGTAACTCTCCCTTAGTGTCTCCGGAAAGGTGATGAAAGGACCCTTTTGTGAGTTGTTAGGATTAAAGATACAGACACAAGACCTCAATGTACAGTTTACCTAAAGCATGGACCTTTTCACCAACTCATGTAAGTTGGTGACTTTATCAGAGTGTCAGCGGAAAGGGGTCCAGCTTTAAGGAAAAGTACATCAGATAAAGCATGTTGTAAAAGTCTTCGGAAGAAATCTGTCTTCATAGGTTGAGGCTTCGGAAGACTTTGTCTCTGAAGCTTC
>BJCM01145255.1:0-11519 GCA_018326385.1 Flaveria bidentis
GAGAAAGAGAGATTTGCATGCAATTTCTTAGATACAATCTTACAGAGAAGTCAAGTAAGTTGTTGAGAATTGCTAACTGCTTTCTTACTCTTGTAATTGTCTTAGCTATATCAATGAACTGTGAATTTGTTGATACTGCTTGAATCGATTACAATTGTTTGTGTTTCACTTGAATTGTTCTCATAGATCATTACAGATTGTCTCAATTGATCCTATCAATTGATATCGGAGCCTATCAACTGGTTCTGATCTGATCAATTGCTCTATCACTTTCTTTGAGACTTATGTTTGTAATGGTACAATTGGAACTTATTATTAATATAAATTTGGGTTATTAAAAGCGTTATGTGGCAGTGAACGATCTTAACCCTAACACCTCGATGTTTCCGCCGTCAAGGCTGGGGTGTGACAGGTGAATGAATAAAAACATGTTTAGTTGGTGGAGGTAATAGAATGAACCATTACGTAGTTGATTTCATTCCCTCAAATTCATTCCATCCACTCCCCCTTCTTTTTTTTCATTCCATACCTTCTTCCATCATTAGTCACCAACACCACCCGCCACAACAACCACCACTGACCACCAAGATCGCTCGTCACCAGCTAACCACCACCGGCCACCACTACCCCGGGAACACTATTGCCGAACACTGCCACCGCCGCGGCCACTGGAAACCACTGAAGGCCACCACCACTGGCCACAACCGGCGCCGGAAACCACCACCGGAAACCACCTCCGAAGGCCACCGCCGCCGCCGGGAACCACCACCGCAAGAAACCACCTCCGAAGGCCACCACCGCCATCGCAAGAAACCACCTCCGAAGGCCACCACCGACATCGCAAGAAACCACCTAAGGCCACTGCTGCCTGCGGAAACCACCTCCGACCACCACCACCGTCGAATACCACCGCCAGCCACTACCGTCGCCAGAAACTGCCGCCGTCGGCCACCACTGCTGCCGGAAACTGCAGCCAACGAAAACCACCACCAGCCACCACCACCACTGGAAACCACCGCCGACCACCACCGACACCGGAAACCACCGCCGGCCACCACCGCCACCGGAAACTACCGTCGGCCACCATTGCCACCGGAAACCACCGCTGGCCACCACTTGCCACCGAAAACCACCGCCGGCCACCACCGCCTCCGGAAACCACCTCCGACCACCACCTCCGCTCACCATCACTATCATAACTACTTTTACACTTTATTGTTTCGATTTTTATACCTAACAAATAAAACAAAAATATGATTCATTTATTACTAAAGGGCAACCAAACGGAACAATTGAATGTAATGATTCATTTTTTTCTCTTATTCATTCCATTCCCTTATTCTTTCCATTCATTTGTCCGTTCCATTACCACATACCAAACATACATGTGAAACATTCCATTGGTTTTACATTTTATTATTCACACAAACATAATTTTACTTGAAAATTATACTAGTTTTTTAATTACATTTTATTCCTTCCAACCAAATCACCCCTTTATGTTTTCTTATTAATTACTTTGAGTCGTATAAATATCCACTAATCGACATAGCTAAAGGGCTAGTTACAACATGGGTAAGTCAGGCTGGTTAGGTTGAAATTAGTTATTTTCACTTATGGGTCATGCTTAGCTAGGTTGGCTCTTATAAACACTTTTTTGTTCATTCTTCAAAGTCTTAATAAATAGTTAATGTGTAGTTTACAGTTATAAACGTTGTTATAATATTACTAAAAACGGCATAGGAACTTGTATGCAAAAAAGATAAGACTTTGAAAATCTTTCAACCTGTTCAAAATTTTATCCTTTAGCTAAATTTTCTAATTTGGTCTATTTGAGATAAACCACGCCCCAAGTCCCCAACTTAAGTTGTTCATAAGTAAACAGATTGAAATTTCGACCTTGATACAAAAAATAAGAGCATCATGGACGAAGATGATAGTAGCCATCTACTTTAAAACATATGCCTTCAGTAACGGTTTCATATACAACAAGTCTAGTATACAACTACATACTAACTTATATTTACTTGGGTGTATGATTAAATACATTGATCAAGCGGAAAAAAAACATAACTTTTGTTTTTTAAAGACAAATGTGCGTCCCACTTATCTGTTTAAACCCCAACTCCCTCGGAAGGAAATCCATTGCAAAAAAGTCATATGCATCCTCTATCCAACGACAATCTTAACAATCATAACACTTGATCATGCTTATAGTTTATGAGATAGTTGACTTTTTGTCAAATATCTTACAATATTCTTTAACTATAGTAAGAAGTAAGATGGTGTTGTAACTGTTGTCATCCAATTTCAAGCCATATGGACTTGAAAGGAACTGCATTACTAGAGGATGAGCAGGAGCACAAAAGTTGACTTCAACCCATGGTCAAAATCATCACAGGTCTTTAATGGAAGCATTTAGATCTCATAAGCGGCTGCGTTCAAAAGTGTTTACTGTAAAAATACAACAATTTGAGACCAATCTTGATGCACTTTTAGTGTCATAATTTGCTTCGTAATATACTTAAGTTCAGTTTCAATGTTGGTTTTTTTAGTGGCATATGATATGAAATCATTTTACTATTGTCATCAGAATAAAGCTTCTTGTAGGTTTCTACGTTAAAGAAACTGAGTGTATAGTATTATGTTATGCAGTAAAATTTAGAGAGTGAATGACGGTTGTAATGCCGTACTTTTGTTGTTTTATTGAGTGTAAACCGTTCATCATATAATCCCAAGGGACATGTGAGATATGGATTTTTTTTTGTAAAATGAGTGTTTTTTGAAGTTTGCAATGATTTATGGGTTAGTTTGAAATTCGTTTTGATTTATGGTTAATCAGTAAATGGAATTTACGGAATCTAGGTAGCAATGATTGAATCCGTAACTCTCATTTACGGATCTTGCACCGTGTGTTGACCAAGCTCCGTAACTCTTCAAACTCAAGTCAACTTACTGATAATGCTTATCTTATTGTATTCTTTCTACATGTTCCAATTGGTCAAGAAATTAGCTCTTTCAGGGACATTACTATTATTATATGCTTCTTTATCTCCGATTAAAAATATATGACAACTAGTATTAAGTTTTTTGTTGTGTTCTAGCGGGAGACGTAAAAGCATATCAAGTAGCACCAATGACACACCACCACCAGTGATCATCAACATTAGTAAAACTCGTATTACAAAGGAATAAATAAACAAAAGAGATACAACCAAACGGAAAGTAGACCTCAAAATGTTGAACCACACTGATGAAACGAAAAATATATAGAATAATAAAAGTCGATCTTAGACAAGTGTATTGTGAGTGGATAGTTAAATGGGCAAAAAATAAGCGTAAAACGTTGCACCACACACACATGTTGTGACATGTAACTCACAAATTTAGACCGAAACATACAACGAAAATTCTGTAAACTATGAAAGTATAGAACCACACACCGGCGGTCGAACCGGGAACTAGATTGGTTGAACCGGGGGTTGGACTGGTCGTATCGGTTTTTCATATATATTTGTTATTTTTTTTTGTATTTTGTTACATATATATTTATAAAATAATTATAATTTTATCCGGATCTTATATCCGGTCCGACCAGTGAACCACTAAGACGTTCGGTTCACTGTCCGATTTGGTTCTGAAAACATTGATTATAACCCATAACCGAAGCATTGAGTTTTTTATTATTTTTGTTTTCAAACCCTTTAAAAATAGTTGTATACAAGAGCTTTAAACCCGAAAAAGTGTTAAAAGGAAAAAATATTTACCAAAATGGGTGATTTAAAAAATATTTACAAAAATAGGTATTTTTCATTATTTCTTTATTTTTAACTAATCAGTTATAATTTCTTTTTGGTTTTTATTCAATCAAATATTAATATTATTATTATTACATATTTTCTTTAATCAACACGTTATAGTATATTTATGTTTTTAATTTTCAGATATGCATTTACATATATCATATAATAAAAATAAGTTTAATTAACATTTTTTTTCTCTTAATTCGTACCTTTATATCCTTTTATATCCTTGTAGGGAAAAAATTTACTAGTAAACATTATGATTGTTCTAAACATATAAAAATTATTTGGTTGCTATTTTTTAATTAATTCAGTTGACCAAATAATATTTTTTAAATTAAATTGGTACTTTAAATTTTATTATAATCATATTTATAATTAAAAGGTTTGTTAAGATAATAAGATAGACTTTTAAATTTTAAAGATCATGATAAAATATGTTTGGGAGAAAACTTATTAAAATATATAACTCATAACTTTTTAAGTGTTATTTTAGTGAATATATAAACGATGATGAAATAGAATCAATATACTATTTTCTAGTAATAAATATTAAATTAAATTCTATTTATGTATTTGAAATTTAATTATATTTACAGTAAAGTCCCTAATAGATTTATTATTTATAAAATATTAAACGAGTTAATTGAGAAAAAAATATAAAAACAACAATAAGTTGATTGAATAAAAAAATTAAATGAAAAGAATATAATAGATTTGTCAAAAAAACACCCATTTTGATAAATATTTTTTAAATCACCTATTTTTATAAATATTTTTACCACCAGCACCTATGTATAAAAATGGAACAAGAGTTTATGCTATTAGATGAATCTACTTTGGATTTTTCTACTTTTTACTAGGGCATTATGTCAGAATCTATGGGTTTCTAATTAATAACCATGGAAATTTGAGAAATAAATAAAGTAATATTATGTGTATATTGATTCATGATTAAAATGCTAGATTTTTTTTAAAAATAGGGTTAACAGAGAAAGACGTGACAAGGGGGTAAAGTCTTGTCAGTTTGGCATATAAGGGGTTTTTGCCCCTGCCAGGGGCGGGTTCTTCTTCATATTTGACCGGTCGATGGTGAGGTGACATGTGAATGTGTGATCTGACTTTTTTGAGAACTCGCCTTTGGCAAGGGCGGGTTCTCAATACCCTTTTATTTTATTTATTTATAATTTAATTTAGGTGTTCCGATTCTCGGTTATCTGGTTTATTTTATTACGGTTATCAATGTGTTAATACAAATGAACACGAATACTTGATGAGCTCGTATTTTTGTTCACGTTTATGCGTTAACAAAATATCATGTTTAAGTCAGTGTTTTAAGTTCATTTCTTAACAAAATAACATGTTGAGAATGAACACGAATACTTGATGAGCTTATATTTTTGTTCACGTTTATACGTTAATAAAATAACATGTTTAAGTTCGTGTTTTAAGTTCATTTGTTAACAAAATAACATGTTTAAATAACATATTTGTTAACAAAATAACATGTTCAAAGACGTATATCTTTATCTTAAGAAGGTAAAATACATCACTAAAAATATAAAAAAATAACATCTAACAAGTGTTATCATTATCGTTTGTTGTTTCATCATTTAAGTCGAACGGTCAAGGAGATGGATTAAAAAACTGGTCAACAGATTGAGTTGTATCTTGAAATTGAGGGTAATAAGGTAACGGAGAAGAATGGTGAAATGATTGTTGATAACTAGTATCAGGGCTTTGATAAGGATTTGACGGGCCTCCTTCTACGAAATTTTGGGTCTCCATTTGACTAAAATGTGGAAACTGAGTAGTTGAGGTACCACCATAAAAAAAATTGGTTGCCCATTTGGCTTAAAAAGGAGGAGTCGAACTATTGTTCCGTGAAATCCCTTTGTCCTGTCATATTCTGTTGCACAACATTATCATCAACAACCTTTCTACCAACCCGCCCTCGTCCTCTACCCCTTCTAGGTAAATTTTGTGTGACAAGAGGAAGTTGAGTATCATCAACATTCTGTGTCACATGCGTTGGTAGATAACTTATATGGTTTGCAAGTGCAAAATCCATATAACGACCCGCCATATTCCTCCCCGCTTCATCCCCTGATTTTTGATAAAACTGATTCATCCCATCCATCTATAAATAACATTATGAAAAATTACTTTTAAAATAATAATAATAATAATAATAATAGTAATAATAATAATTAATAATACCATCATTCTCAATCTTTGTCCATCATTTTGGAAGCCATAAGGGTCCGTGTCTTGATGAGCCGGGTTTATTGTATACACAACAATACGCTCTAAATACCACCTCATGTATTCTTCAAAAGCAATTGGTGAATCAATGTACACTTCATTAGCAACTGAATTATGCCGAGACGCCCATGCTTGAACAAAGATATTATGATATTGTAACCAGTTTTTATTTCTACCACCTTTACGAGCTGTTGAATGTAGATTTGTGTGTTGCTCTCGGGTTAGTAAACACTTGTAGGGATTGGTTGAAATATTCCAAACTGTCTTAAAACACTACTTGCAATGTGAGGCTCAACAACTTCCCAACATATAAGGTATGTGTCATTTCTCCAGCTTTGATATCCACTTGTCCAGATATCAGGTAGAAGGTGGATAATATTATCATAAGGCCTCCAATTGAACTGATATAAAAATATGAATTAATATGTTTACACAATGTTAATATATACAAAATAATATCACATTAATATTAATACCATGGCCTCGCTTAATGAATGCAGTTGAGATCGATACGCACTCAAACAATGCGGAGTGGTGTTTACATAACTAAGTTCACCATTCCATCTGTAATCAAGTTTTCAAATATACCAGGTTAACTAGAAAAATATAATATTACAGAAAAATAGTCAATACATATGATTTTTTAACATACTGTGCACCATATGGTAATCTGAAATCAATAGTTCTCGTATTCTGGGGACACATAGAAGGTAATCTTTCCCATGCTCATAATTGCAATAAGAATAAAGCTCCACCAACTTCTCGATATGTGACACTCGTTGCCTTACATAACTGTCTATACAAAGAGGCTAAAACTGCACTTCCCTAACTAAGTCTACCACAGTTATTTAAGTTTTCAATATGACTTAAATAATTTATGTGCACTCAGTTGTTAGAGGTATTAGGAAATAAAGTGGCACTAATCATAAAAAATAAAATTAATCTAGTTCGTTGGACGCACTGAAAATCAGTGGCATTATCAGGGAATGATTTTATTATTTCCTTTAAAATAAACCTTAGGTTTAACTTATAACCATTTACAGTGTTTGTAGCGAGTGTACAACCGGTTAAATACTCAAACCTCATTATAATTTTAGATGTATTCATAGTATAATCAGTGCCAGAAACAACATCAACTTCAACCGACAAACCCCATCAAACTTGTACATCTTGAAGGGTTACTATGGTTTCGCTAATATGTAAATGAAATATATGTGTCTCCGGTCTCCATCTCTCCACCAAAGTTGAGATAAGAGCACGATCAAGTTTGCGATAACCACACTTGATCACACCCACAAAACCAACGAACCTTATATATCTCATAATATATTCAGGGATATGCACTTTCTCAATGTAATCCCAAAAAGTTTTATCACCTCGTCTAACACGTAAAATTCTTTCATCGATTTCTGGATCTCGAAAATAATAATCAGCTCTATGTTGATCACTTAAAAATATAAAAAATCGTTATTTAGTGGACCTGGTGTAATTCTCCAGCTCATTTTAATTTTTGAAATGAAGTTTGAAATTCTAGAGAAATTTTGAAGATATTCTAGAGAAATTTTGAAGATATTCTAAAGAAATGAGTTGAACGAATTGTGAAGGAAAATATGCGATGATTAAACGAATAATAGAGAAAGGTGGTCAAATCAATAATTAAAGAATTTAAGGTGGTTGAAATGTGGACCCTAGATCAAAGAGGGTTGTTGGATCGGAGGGTTAAGAGGATAACCCGCTCTTCACAAGGGCGTGGTCTCCATGCACAGTCACATCACATCATCATCTTCAGAATCTTTAAAGAATCGGACGGTTGGGAAAAGAATCAGCCTTTCCCAAGGGCAAGTTCTTAGTTTTGACCAGTCATATCACTTAACAAATCACCACATATTTATTACATTCAAACACATGAGTCAGAAGCCGCCCCTGCCAGGAGCAGTATCCCCTAATGTCAAAACCCGACAAGTCTAAACCATGTTGTCACCTCTCTCCCATTAAATACCCTATTTTTAAAAAAATTCCAAAATGCATCAATGTATACATATAAAATGAATTTCAGGAGCCATATAGGTTCTGAAGAAGTTTGCGGAAAAATAAATTAATTAATTAAATCTGTAGCTTGGATTTATGGAATTAGGGTGGGTTAAAAGGTAAACACACGGTGTGAGTATTCCATAAATAAGAGCTACGTATTCAACCATTACCATCTAGATTCTGTAAATCCCAATTAGGAATTACCCAAAAATCAAATCAAATTGTAATATAACTCATAAACCATCACAGACTTCAAAAAACACCTATTTTCAAAGACGAATTCATTAGATATGATGTCAGATGTTTTTTTTATTTTTGCGCTAATATTAAAACACTCACCCTTATAAATCGACATCATCTTATATGCCTCATGTATAGGGCTGACAACATTGAAAACGATGAAGATTTAAGGGGTTGTCAAAGAGATATACGCCCCATATAACCCAATATAACCCATATAGGTCTATACAAATCTTCAAGAACCCTAGAATCGATTTGATTTCAATTGAACATCAAATTGATTATGATAATAGAAATAAGCTTAGGGCTTTTAATCCCCTAATGAAATCGAGTACACGAGTGTGTTTACTTACCTATTTTTGTTATAGATCGATGGTGATGAAGATAAAACAGTCGCGAGTGAGTTGGATCTTGTTCGAGGCTATTTCTTTAATTATAATCCAATTGGTTTGGTGTGAAGGTTCCTTAAGCGATTATGAACAATAACCCTCTATCAATTGCAACAAACGTTGCTCAGAATGGGTCCTTTGATGGAGTTGTAGGTCGATACCGAAGATTATGATCGACAGTTGTGTGCGAGGATGTTTGGATAGAAATTGATGTTACAGGAAGCTTGGGAGGGCCAATATGTGTATTATACCTCTGTTAATTAGCAATGATTTGATTGTTTACACTATGAACGGTTTTATGAGTTTGATTCGGGTGTTCCAACTCAAATTTAATGACAATTACTTGCTTTCAATTGTAATTATTGGTTGAGTTGAATTTTAATTGATTAGTAGTACGTTTCTAATGAATCGATTGAATCAATTGTTCGTATACCGAATTGAAACGGATTTTGGTTTGAAGGTGCATTTCGATTTCTAATTGAATGTTCTTAATAGCACTTAAAATCGAATTAGAACATGGTAGCTGGTTCAAATCCATGTGCACGAAGTGAATGGGCGGTTCGATTGGTTTAGTTTGGGTCAGATTGGGAAGACTTAACTTTGCCGGAGTTGTGGCCGTAGGTGGTCGGACGGGAAAAGGGGGTTGGTTTGGGTTTTAGACATAATTACACATATGGTCCCTAGAGTTTTGATAATTTATTATTTTATGCCAAACTTTAACCAATTTGTTATTTAAGTTCTATAATTTACATTTATGACCCAAACTCAATATAATCCTACTTTAATAGTTAAAATTATTTGTTTACTTACTTAAAAAAAACAAGTTTATAAGAAATTTACAATTTAATTTTAATTGTGTCATTAAAATTCATAAATGACACTAAACCTCATAAATTAATAAAACTTTATTTCATAAATAATAAAATTATTTTAAATGGTTTAAATGATTTAAGAAGTCAAAAAATAAATAAATAACATATTTTTTTAAAATTAAGCTACACTTCTAATATGATGAATTAAGTAAAATGAACTTTCTTTGCATGAAAGTTTAAAATGGGTACGGGTTTTGGATTTATAATTCGAATTTGAGCGGATGTTATAGTCTCCCCTACTTTAAGAAATTCCGTCTCGAAATTTAATCACAAGAAAATTAATTTCAAGGTTATTTGAAAACTCAGATTTCATTTTGTGTTTGCAAAGGAAACTCTTGAGAGCGTTTAATTTCAATAAGTTTAATTATGATATTTCGCTACGCTTAAATTTGTTTAATTCTCATAATTCATAATTTCAGGTGTTTCTTGACAAAGTGAGCAAGATCATTAACTTAGAATTTTAGTTAATAAACTTTTGTATTTTAGACGGTTCAAGAGGATTAAGATGGTCTTGTCACGAGGGAAACACTAGGTATTAGTTTGATAAGAGACTTGACTTAACGAATAGAAGAAATATTTTTAAGACACTTTTGGATGAGATGTAAATTTATAGATGCTTCTCAAGTAAATAACTTTTACAGGGTTTCTAGATTATCGATTCTTGTTTACTTATGTCTTTGAGATTTCAAGTTTTATTGGCTTAAAGTTGATATCAGAATCGTGTTTGTTAAGATTAATGGTTCAGTTTAGAATAAAAGTATCATTGAAATAAGGTTCCAGAATAAGTGCAGTTTGGAGGGGAAGACATTCAAAAAGATAATTAAGGGTCGTTAAGAGAATCGGGTAGTGAGTTTTAAGATCTAGAAAGACAAGATCAATGATAAAACGATCTAAAATAACAAGATGTTTCGAGTGTAACGTTCGGTTTGTAAACCAAAGCATTACGTTGACTTATCAAAGTATTAGGTCAACTACAACCTTAATGAAGACATGCGTACCTATAAGCAGACACTCATCCCAAGGGTTCCTAGGTAAGGTAAACGGATTCATCGGTTGATTTGGATTTATATGAATACCTTGCCTAGGCAGAACACCTCGAGATAGAGGCATCCCATTCTTCCAGCATTACATGTTTCAAGTTATAGGACATAGACTTTGACGAGACTTGAAAACCACGAATAATGATTCAAAGCTCATTTTGAGAACCATTTGATTTAGACACATAATGCCTTAGAATGTGATTTAAGATACAAGTGTGCATTGATAAGATTCAAAGTATAAGAATAAGCACATAAGGCATATAATCACATAATCAAGTATAAACACATAAGGCACATAAAATCCTATCTAAGCATATAAATTACATGAGAGGACTCATTTGTAAGGGTACTTAGTTATAGTCTAAGTCATTCCATTTCTAATAACCTAGATCCCTGTAACCATGGTTCTGATACCAATCTGTCACACCCCGACCGACGGCGGAATCATCGGGGCGAACGAATGTGAAATGATTGTTCATAGCACATGGAACTAATTAAATTGAAATAATATTAAATATCATTAATCATTGAACTCTACAAGACAAATAAATCATTACAAAACAATCAAGATACAACCAATAACATAAGATTTTCAATTAAACTAGGTCCAAGTCCTATATGAGCACAAGAAGATCTTCAAGTATCAAACCTGAAACATGTTAAAAATAAAGGGTCAACTATAAAGTTGGTAAGTTCCCATGGTTTAAACACACGCATATATATATATATATATATATATATATATGTGTGTGTGTGTGTGTGTGTGTGTGTGTGTGTGTGTAAAAGGGGTTACAAGTATCAATTCATGTCAATGGTTACGAGTTAGCAAGCTTATAGAACACATACAGTTACAACCAAACCTTGATTTGATTACAAGTA
>BJCM01145264.1:0-10233 GCA_018326385.1 Flaveria bidentis
GAAAAGTGCGATAAGTACGAAATGTGCGAATTGTGCGAAATGTACAAAACGAACGATGATGAAGATAATAACTATTACCTTGATGTATGTATGATGTGTGATCACGTGCGATAGTAATGAAAATGTTTTAACGAATGGAAGGTAATGCAATGTCTTTATAAAAACTAGAACTCACTCAGCAACGCTGACATTTTATGCATTTTCTAGTTGACAGGTGAGCATTGCTGAGGATGGCACGGGACAGCTACTTGGCATTTTTGGATGGCATCCATTTGATAGAAATGTGACGTTTTTGTGATGTAATGCAAATAATGATGTTTTGTAACCAGTCAACAATGTATTATTTTGCAAAAGTGATTATAAAGCAAATGGATGTTTAAATGTTTCTGCTGCAATGATTTCTTTAAGTTAATGAAAATTAAAATATATATTTTATGAACGATGATTGGCCAGCTGTAAGCGTCTCGGGAATAGGGCCTTACAAGTTGGTATCATAGCGAAAGTTTAAGTGAAATGGGTAAATTTTCAAAATAAACCTAAACTTAAATTGAAAATGGGACAGAAAGGGAAGGGATACCAGTATGAGTAGCTGTGTGCCATCAGGTATTTTCTTAATATTAACCGGTATTACGTGTACATGTTATGTGGTTTATATGTAATTAGTATATTTAGATATTGATGTAGTCAGGATAGGTAATGCTTGGGCTATGAAGAGTAAAGTAAGTGGCTAATCACAACTTGCCACTGTAATTAAGGACTTACTATACTTGACATAAACTGAGTTGTTCCATTGAATAACCGTGTTGGTTTTTGAATCTTATAGTGTGTTAGAGGATGGCTGGTGGTAGATCATCTAAAGCTTCATGTGGTGGAGGTCGTGGTGCTGAACCACGGGCTATGAGAGGAAGGCCTAGAGTCGAAAAGGTGGTTCATGAAAAACCTGAGACCCCTCATCCGGAGGGCGAAGATCGGAGTGCTAATTTGAGAGCCTCAGTAAAGGAGGTTGTTGTTGAAGAAGTGAATCAAGTCATGCAGATGATCTTACCGTCTGTAGTGACCGAAGTGATTAAGGCGGTACGAGAAGGAGAGAAAAAGGAGGGAAATAGGTCCTCAAGAGTACGAAAGCAACCGGATCCTAAAACGGTTCTCTCCGATGATGAAGAGGAGGAAGAAGAAGAGCCTCCGCCGGAGGTGGCACAAGGCTGTAACTAAGGGGCATTTCAAAGGTGTAAGCCCCCTACTTTTGATGGTAATGGCACTGCTGCTGCTGCTCACCGATGGGTGAGGGAAATGGAAGTTATTCTGAATATCAGCGAGTGCCGAGAAGACCAGAAAGTGAAATTTGCTGCCCACTCATTTGTGGGCTTGGCTTTGTGTTGGTAGGACAATATAGTCCAAGCCAAGGGTAGTCAGGCAATTGGGAGAATAAGGTGGTCTGAGTTGAAAAAGTTGGTGATTGAGGAGTTCTATCCACACAGGGAAATGGATAAGGTGGAAAGGGAATTCCTGCAGCTGGAGGCGGGAACAATGACACATCAACAATACACCACTAAATTCAATGAGATGGCACATCCGGTGTCGGACCAAGTGACGCCTTTGTCACGAAAGATTAAGAGGTACATTCAGGGTTTGCAGGCGGATATTCGTAGGCACATGATTGCTGCCCGACCGAGCACGTTTAGGTCGGCAAGTGACGTGGAGGGGAGGTTGTATGATGAAAGGACTATGGTGGTGGCTGAGGGGAGTAAGAATGGTGGTGGCAACAGGAACTGGAATGGGAAAAGGTTTGGTTGGGGTGGAGCCCCAATGAGTAACAAGAAGGCATGGGTGGATGACTGTTGTGTGGTTGCACCTTGTGTGAGAACGAAGAGGTGTGGTATATGCGGGAAGGAGCCTTTAGGAGAATGCAAATATGGGTCAAACATCTACTTCAAGTGCGGGAAGCATAGCCATATGGCCAGGGAATGCGGGGTTGTAGGGTGTTACAACTGTGGAGAGAATGGTCACCTAAGTAGAGACTGTAAGAAGCTGAGGGTTGAGGGTTCGGGGGTGAAGAATACTGGAGGAGAAGGACGGAGGGCGAGAGCCAAAGCGTTTATGATGATGCAGGAGGAGGCTAGGACGGACCCTGATGTTGTGTCAGATATTTTTCTAGTAAACCAAACTTTAGCCTCTGTGTTATTTGATTCTGTGATAGTAAAAGTTTTATTTCTACTGCTTTCTATGCTAAACTGCCTGTTAGTAGTAGGAGTGTAGATGCGCCCTTTGATGTAGAAACTGCCATAGGTAAGTCTACCAGGATTTCTGAGATGATCGAAGGTTGTGACGTGGAATTAGAAGGTCACAAGTTTCCTGTTAGACCATTCGTGATGACCTCAGGCGGGTTTGACGTAGTCCTGGGAATGGATTGGTTGGCAGAATACGAGGCGAACATTGTGTGTCACAAGAAGATGATTCGTTTGACAGCGCCTGACAGGATTTTGGTGACAGTTTATGGTGATCGAGTCACTACGATCCCGAAGGTGATTTCGATGGCTGTGGCGGGAAAATGCATGAGGTGTGGATGTAGCGCCTACTTGGCCTACGTGAAGGATGTGGATACGCCAACACCATAACTAATCGACGTACAGGTGGTGTGTGACTTTCCAGATGTATTTCCCAAACACTTACCGGGAGTGCCACCAAACCGTGAGATCGAGTTTCAGATTGATCTGATACCGGGTGCCCAACCGGTTGCTAAGGCACCGTATCGGTTGGCTCCGACTGAGATGAAAGAGTTGATGGAGCAATTGCAAGAGTTGCTGGTCAAGGGGTTCATTAGACCGAGTATCTCTCCTTAGGGTGCTCCGGTCTTATTTGTGAAGAAGAAAGACGGTAGTATGAGGATGTGTATTTACTACCGTGAGTTGAATAATTGACAGTAAAGAACTGATACCCGTTACCGAGAATTGATGATTTGTTCGATCAACTTCAAGGTGCCAGTTTGTTTTCTAGGATAGATCTTCGATCGGGCTACCATCAGCTAAAGGTGAAAAAGCAGGATATTCCTAAAATAGCTTTTCACACGCGTTATGGTCAGTACGAGTTCATCGTTATGTCATTTGGGTTGACCGACGCGCCACCTGCTTTTATGGACTTGATGAATCGAGTGTGTCGGCCGATGTTGTATAAATTTGTGATTATGTTTATCGATTATATCTTGATTTATTCCAAGAGTGAGTAGGAGCATGCCAGTCACATTCGAGAGGTGTTGGAGACGTTGAGAAGGGAGAAGTTGTATGCTAAATTCTCCAAGTGTGCATTCTGGTTGCACGAGGTTCAGTTCTTGGGTGACGTGGTGAATCCTAAGGGGATTATGGTGGACCCGACATAGGTGGAGGCGGTCATGCAATGGAAGTCTCCCTAGACGCCATCCGAGATTCGTAGTTTCTTGAGTTTGGCGGGCTACAACCGAAGGTTTATCCAAGACTTCTCTAAGATCACTTCTCCACTAACCAAGTTAACTCGGAAAGATGTAAAGTTTCTATGGGGTCAAGCTTAAGAGAAAGCGTTTGAGGAGTTAAAGGGGAGGTTGACTCAAGCTCATGTCCTTCATTACCCGATAGAAGTGAAGATCTGGTGGTTTATTCTGATGCTTCCTACTTAGGGTTGGGGTGTGTGTTAATGCAGAGAGCAAAGGTTATAGCCTATTCATCCCAACAGTTGAAGGTTCATAAGGTCAATTATCCTACTCATGTCTTGGAGCTAGCAGTTGTGGTCTTTGCGTTAAAGATTTGGAGGCACTACCTTTACGGGACGAAGTGCACCATATTCACCGACCATAAGAGCCTGAAGTACTTCTTTGAGCAGAAAGATTTGAACATGAGGCAGAGGAGATGGTTGGATCTCATAAAAGATTATGATTGAGAGATCCATTACCATCCAGGCAAAGCCAACATGGTGGCGGATGCCCTTAGTCGAAAGGAGAGACCCGAGCCGATTCGGTGAAGGCTTACCAGTTGATCATGACCTCTGATGTGATGAAGCAAGTCAAGGAGTTTCAAGAGGAGGCGTTGAAATAAGATCATCTTAACTCTAAAAGAATGAGAGGTCTGGTCGCCGAAATGGGTGAAAACACACTTAGTGTTAAGACCCGATTTGGATGGATGTGGATTACTCGCTATGGGAATCTACGTGTGAAGATTATGGATGAAGCTCATAAGACTCGGTACTTTATTCATCCTGGTGCTACAAAGATGTACCAAGACATGAAAAAAGATTATTGGTGGCTAGGTATGAAGCGTGATGTGGTGGAGTATGTGAGTAAATGCCTTACTTGTTTACAAGTGAAGGCCGAGCACCAAAAGCCATATGGAAAGATCCAATTGTTGGATATACCGGAGTGGAAATGGGAGCACAACACCATGGACTTCATTACAAAGCTGCCGCGTACCGCGCGAGGAAGTGATGCCATATGGGTGATAGCTGATCGTTTGACGAAGAGTGCTCACTTCCTACCGATTTGCGAGACATATTCATCCGAGAGGTTGGCGGATCTGTTCATCATGGAGATAGTAACTCGTCATGGTGTGCCGATGTCTATTGTGTCTGATCGTGACATCCGGTTTATATCTAAATTTTGGAAGAAATTCCACGATGCGATGGAGACAAGACTACATATTAGCACGGCTTATCATCCTCAAACGGATGGTCAGTCAGAGAGGACGATTCAGGTGCTGGAAGATATGATTTGGGCATGCGTCGTTGATTTTGGAGGAAGTTGGGATGACCACTTACCGTTAGCTGAGTTCTCATACAACAATAGTTATCATGCCAGCATTGGTATGCCCCCTTATGAGATGCTATACAGTAGGAGATTCCGAACACCCGTGTGTTGGGGTGATATTGGTCAGAAAGAGTTAGGGAGTGTCAAGGTGATCGAGGCTACGACTGAGAAGCTTGAAAAGATCAAAGCCTTTATGAAGGCAGCAAAAGATAGGCAAAAGTCGTATGCTGACAAATGACGTAGACCGATTGAGTTCCAGGTGGGTTATAGAGTTATGTTGAAGGTCTCACCTTGGAAGGGTATCATTCGATTCAAAAAGCGGGGCAAGTTGAGCCCGAGATATATAGGGCCTTTCCGATTCGTCGCTCGAGTAGGAGAGGTGGCCTCTAGACTAGAGTTACAAGAAGAGTTAAGTGGAATTCACCTAACATTCCATGTATCTCATCTGAGAAAGTGCTTAGCAGACAAGGATATGATTGTACTACTGGAGGATATCGAGGTAGATGAATGGCTTAATTATGTGGATCAACTAGTGGCGATCATTGATCGTAAAGAGAAGAGGTTAAGGAATAAAGTGGTTCCTCTTGTGCGTGTACAGTGGAAGCATAGGAAGTGATATGAGTCAACGTGAGAGACGAAGGAAGAGATGAGACAACATTACCGACGATTGTTTAAGGAATAATAGGTTTTGGGGACGAAACCTAAATAAGTGGGGTGGACATGTAATACCAGGTTATTTATAAAAGACAAAGAAAGAAGAATAAAGTGAAGAAAAAGAAATAAAATATATTTTACCCAAGTTAAAGGGTAAAAAGTGTCCAAAAGGACAAAATGTTTGAAAAGTGGGTGTAAAAGGTGGCATGGCCGCCCTTGTTGTCCACACACCCACATCACTCGGATTTCTAGAGAGAGAAATCGAAGAGGAGCAGAAATTCTCGGGTATCTGAAGAAGAACAAGAAGAAAAGTTCGAATTCAAGGTAAGAATTCATGGTTTTAAGATGTTCTTTACTGGCCTTGCCTCGGTTATGTGCTTATGTGTGTTTGTATGTTCGGTTGGGTGTGTTCGGTGGGTTTTAGGTGTTTGAACTCAATTTGAAAATGGGTTTGAAGAAGTCTTACCCAAAGTGCTGCAAAAGTGAGTTCTAGAACCCCTCTTTTACACGTTTTTAACTGCTTTGGGGCTGGAAATGCATGTATGTACATTTTTATTGAATGGGTTTTTACCCGTATGTTAACGTGTATGTGTTTGCGGGTGGGTTTGATTTGGGTGTTATTATGATTATGATTATGCTATGAATGTGTTTCTAAGGCTTAGAATGTATGATTTAAGCTTAGAATAAGTTTGAGAATGATTGGAGAACTAATTGTTCTTCCGCATTGACAAATGCGGAAGACCAGATGTGATGCAGACAACTTCTGCTCTTGCGCATTGACAAATGTGGGAGAGTAGAAGAAATGTGGATGAACCACATACTAATGCAGATGATGGTCATGCGACTGAAGGAAATGCGGACGATAGTTTTGTTCATCCGCATCACCCAATGCGGATGAACCATGTGCGGATGAGTCTTTGTTCATCCGCGTTACCCAATACGGATGAACCACATACAAATGCGGATGACCCGAGTCTTACTCATTCGCATTTGCTAATGCGGATGAGCAAGAGGAAATGCGGATGAAGACTTTGTTTATTTTTCTGAATTTTGGGGAATAGTGTAGATGTAGGTTTTGACTTGGGAGGTTCCCGGGGGTTCATGTAAGTTGACTTTTGAGGTCATAGATGATGTGATGGGCATGAATGATATAAGATAATGATTTGATGATGATGATGATGATGTTAAGTATGATGTTATGCATGATTGATGTGTGAATGATGATGCATGATGATTATGTATGATTGCTTGTTATGTTCTGTTATGTTCCCTATTATGTATGATGATGTGACTTTACGTGGTGTGATATTGCTAATGAACATAAAGTATTATCTTAACGAAGTGAAAGATTTAAGATAATGAAAGTGGAACATAATGAATGAATGAAAAGTCTTGCATGCATATGAAAGGAGGTTCACTAAACTCATTGACAGTTGTTAGTTCAATTGTGTGTGTATCTACAACGTGCGATTTTGGCTAACTCATAAGGGTTCATACACACAGTAAGAGTTCAGCCTCGGTGACTGCTCCAATACGTGCGATTTCCTAATTACTGTGTGTCATAAAATTTTTGATTTTGACTAGCCCATAAGAGTTCACACACAGGGGGAGTGTTCAACTATGTGTGTATCTACAGCATGCGATTTTGGCTAACTCATAAGGGTTCATACACACAGTAAGAGTTCAGTCTCGGTGACTACTCCAATACATGCGATTTCCTAATTGTTGTGTGTCATACATCGTGTGATTTTGGCTAACCCATAAGAGTTCACACACAGGGGGAGTCTGTCCTAGTGACCATTCCATACGTAAGATATGTGCGATATGTGCGATATGGGGTCCTTGTCGCTTAACCCTAGATGATATGGCCTTGTGCTTAAGAGGGGGGTTAAGCATATGACAGGACCTAGCTAAAAGTGAAAAGATAATTATGTACGAAATGTGTGAATTGTGCGAAATGTACAAAACGAACAATGATGAAGATAATAACTATTACCTTGATGTATGTATGATGTGTGATCAGGTGCGAAAGTTATGAAAATGTTTTAAAGAATGGAAGGTAATGCAATGTCTTTATACAAACTAGAACTCACTTAGCAACGCTAACTTTTTATGCATTTTCCAGTTGACAGGTGAGCATTGCTGAGCATGGCACGGGGCAGTTACTTGGAATTTTTGGATGGCATCAATTTGATAGAAATGTGACGTTTTTGTGATGTAATGCAAATAATGATCTTTTGTAACCAGTAAACAATGTACTAATTTGCAAAAGTGATTATAAAGCAAATGGATGTTTAAATGTTTCCGCTGCAAGGATTTCTTTATGTTAATGAAAATATATGTTTTATTAGCGATCATTGGCCAGCTGTAAGCGTCCCGAGAATGGCCTTACAGAAATCCCTTTCATAGCCCATCTGCTGGAAGGACTGGTTAATAGCTTCTTTGGGAAAGGACAACTCACCTTCCTCATCATCCAGCTGTAGATGAGTATTTATGATGGTGGGAGTGATAAAGATTGTCCTCCCGTGCACCGTAGCAGATAGTGTCTTCTCCTTATCTAGAACAACCTCTTGACAAGTTTTCTAGAAATCAAGCAAATGATCCTTATAAAGAACAAGATCGATGGTAATGGAGGTAGAATAGTTAACAAAGCCAAGAATTGGCAAACCTCTGAGAAGTATGGATCTTTCTCAGAGTTTAACAGAGCAACCTGATTGTGCTGCCTATGTAACTGCATGGAGAAATCGGGATCATTTGCTCTGTTAAGGTTGGCCATTTAAGAAAGCTTAATGGTGATGGAAACAAAGAACAAAGGCGGTTACAGAGAGAAATTTTAAGAATTTAGGTTTGGAGGAAAGATGAAGATGATGGAAAGAGGGGGAAACCGTTAGGTTTATATGAACAGGATTTAAGACAAAGTTAATGAAAGAGGATAAACTTTGAAATCCGAATGTCGGTCCCACCTCTAAAAAAGTTTACTTTTTGCTCAAAAAGTAGTTTTCTTGGAATTCGAAAATATTCCAAAGGTAAATTGTCTTCGGAAGTTTTAATGAAAAAGCTTCCAAAGCCAAAGTGACTTCGGAAGAATCCTGAGAGTTTTTGAAAATCTTGCTTCAAAAGAAAATTAAGACTTGAAACTTTTATTCAACTAAGAATAAAGCTTCCGAGAGTTAATTTTATTCGGAAGAGAATTGTCCTTCAAAACATGTAAGTGCCTAAGAGAAAATTTTAAGCTTCCAAAGAGATTTTAGACATTTCTTCCAAAGGCAATTTTCTTAGGCAGTTATTTGTTTTGAAGGAATAAGTTTCTTCCGAAGATAAAATTTATATCTTCCAAAGGAAAAAGACCAAGAATTTTCAAAAATTCAAAGGAAAGTTCTTTTAAGAAAATTTTCATCTAGAGAAAACAAGAGCTTATGAAGGTGATAGAATAGACAACTTAGGACACACAGATTTTAGAAATAATATGATTAAGTTTTAAAAAAAGCTACTCAAAGTTCCTATGAGGAAAAGGACATAGGTTCCAAACCTTTTGCCTTTTGAATTGAAGCAGCTCCTCTTGCATAGCTTCAACCCAAATTCCATCCTTCAGAGCGTCATCAATCTTCTTGGGCTCTATCTAAGATAAGAAACAAGAGCAAAGACAAATATTTGCTTCATGGATTTGTCCTCTTATTCTTACCCTTGTGTCAACATTTCTGTAGAGATTAATGAAGAGGCTGATGCAACCTAAACATCCAAAGTCTATCCTGCATGCTGCACAAGTGTAATGAAGAAGAATGCTTAGGAAGTTTCACACATGCAACAGAATTATTCTAAGTGTGAAATCTTCCGAAGCCAAGACCAATATCTTCCTAAGCCAAATATGAAGTCTTCCAAAGCCTCAGAGACAAAGTCTTCCGAAGCTTCAACTTATGAAGACAAATTTCTTCGAAGACTTTTGACACATGCTTTATCTGATGTACTGTTCCATAAAGCTGGACACCTTTCTGCTGCATCTCTGTAAAGTCACCAACTTACATGAGTTGGTACAAAGGTCCATGCTTTTGGTAACTGCACATTAAGGTCTTAAGTCTGTAACTTTCTACTTCATGTACTTTATCCTTTTTGTAATAGATAAGGATATGAACTATGGCATGTTATAGTCACTAATCAAAAGGCAATCTGCCTTTTGACTCTACAATTGATTTTGTTAGTGTCTAGTCAATTGTATCCGGCTGGCTTTCAAAGTATAGCCAGCTGTAGGTTGTAGTATAAGTATTCCTTGTTATTGTATCTTTCTATTATGCTTTGTAAAACTTGTAATAGAACTTGAAAAAGCAATATACTGCAATCTTGAAAACCATCATATTACTTGTGTTCTTAGTCTCTTATTGTGGTTAATCCAGTCTTACTGTTTGAATAAGTTTGGTTAATCTCATCTTTGTGTTGTTGTGTTATAATTGACCCCCTTCACCGGTCCTGCATTTGGTATCAGAGCTTTCCAGGCTCTTGATATAAGATCTCACCATCTTAAGATCCCTCACACACACAAATACTAAACTTTTCAAATGGCAGCCATTTCCAAGACTGATATGGAAACTGGAACCATGAACAAGTCCCCACTGATCACTCTTGATAAGTTTGATACCTAGTGTTTGAGAATGGAAGGTTTCATCAGGTCTCTTTATTCAAGAATGTTAGAGTCTATTGAGAATGGACCTTTCATACCTAGTATCCCCTCTGCTACTAGTGCTGGTATGATCCCCAAGGATATGGCTAACTACTCTGATGAAGATAGGAAGAGAGTAGAGATTGACAGAAAAGCCATGACA
>BJCM01145437.1:0-10143 GCA_018326385.1 Flaveria bidentis
GGGGGGGGGGGGGGGGGGGGGGGGGTAATGTTTGGTTTGGGGAAATACACTTTTGGTCCCTCGTTTTTCTTTAGTTATAATTTTATGTCAAAACTTTAAAACAATGTTTAATAAATGGCAACTTTGACCCCAAACTTAATATTACTCCAGTAGTTTATATAACTTGCTTATTTTACTTTATAAAAATCTTTATAGCCTATTAATTTTTATAAGAAATTTTACAATTTAATTCCAATTGTGTAAGTGAAACTATTAATTTAAAATAACTCTATAATCTTTACAAAACCCAAATTCTATATAATTATTCCGTTTATCCATTTATAAACATTATAAGATTTATAAATCTTGTTAAATATGGAATATTAGATTATTAAGATGGTTAAAGATAACAGTCTTTGTGTATTTAGTTATCCTTATAATTCTCATAAAAGTTTTAAAGTCCAATAATAATTAGAACCTCATAAAATATATATAGAGCCTCATAAGTTTATAATTTTTACGTGGAAGATAAATGTGAATTTAAATCACAAAGTTAACACTTTCATGTTTTTTTATCACCATAAAGAATGATGTAGTTTGATTTATGTGTTTATTTTGTATAATTGACATAAGGGTTCGAGTTTACAATTTACAAAATTAGCAGATATTACATTGATCATCATGTCAAATGCATCAGATTGTGATACACCAGGTCATGCCTAATAGGTCTGGTCATTATGTCAAATATGTAATGCAATTATGCCAAATGTTGTTATTGTATTTTAATACTAAATTATTTTATGTTATTTTTATATTTTTTTGTATATTATATACATTTATTGTTACTTTATCATTGTACTTTACAATCAGAATTAGTATTATTTCACTAATGTGTTTTCAAAACTTATCATTTACTTAAAATTTAAATAGTGTTAAGAATAACATAATGATGAACAAAAAACACAATGAGTTATTTTATTATTGTGTCTTTCGTGTTGTTTATAAGGCAAATTAGATTTCAATTAACCAAACTATGACTTGTTTGTTAGATAAAAATCTATAACATCAGTTATTTTATTATCATTGTTTTACACTTTGTTTCCACTAAATTTTCACACCATTTCATCGTACGTTTTCCCTATTTCATTAATAATCATCATCACGAGTGAAATGAATTTGAAATCTAGTGTTAATTTATAAATGATCATGTTATTAGGAATATTTTTAATAACAAAAATAAAAGTTAGGGTTATAACTGTCCAAACTATTAGTATGAATTATTATTTACCAACAAGTTATAATTACAATTATTAAAATTCAATTTGCCTATTTATAATATACTTTTTGTTGATATCCACCATGGAAAATTTGAGTTAAAAGAATATAAACTAATATTTTTTTATTTTCTCAAGTAGTTAAGGTAAGGAGTTTTAAAACTTCGTTAAAATAAGAGATGTCTTATATTCAAGTCCTATATGTAACAAAAAAAGGTTTCAAGTTAGTTCAAAAAGTTTTCTCATATAAGTTGAGTTTGCTCGGGAGGATGGCTTAGGTTCAGTACTGATGACGATGTACGAGCTTCTTTTTAAGAACATACTATCGTAACATCTTAAGGTTTTATACTCAAGTAATAAAGATAATTGAATGAGCGAGTGATTTGTTAACGATTCATTTAGACGTAAAAGAAGTTAAAAAAACATAAAACCAATAAACCTGCATTAAATTTAGAAAGTATTTTTAAAACTCTTTTATGTCCTCTCCACCCCTTTGCCCTTATTTAGATTCTGCGTTCATTCCTCCACCTTCACGATCATAATCGATCTTCACATATCATAATCGATCTTCACATATCATAATATCAATCAATTCTCGTTTACTCAACTCATGACGCTTGGCTCAGGAGGATCCAGTGTAGTTGGTGAGTTCCCAAAAACATGCTTACTTCGTCTTTAATCCTCTGGGTTTCTTCATTTTTCTGCAAATTCTGCCCTTCATTTGTCAAATTTTCATTATTTTGCCACAAAGATTGTTAATTTGTTTAATGGGTATGTGTAATTCATTGCTTATTTGAACATAGAGTGCAATCTTGAAGTAAAGATTAGTTAGGTTAAATTGAAATTGAATTCATCTACTTGTTCTATGATTAAGGTTCGAGTTAATTTTTGGGTGTTTTTGTTGTTGGGTGTGTTTATTGTAAATTGATATGTTTTGGTAGCTGGTATTGATTTTTTTTAATATAATCTAGCAGCTTAACTTTGAATATACCTTATGTCAAGACTTTGATTGTACGATTATGCTTTAGACTTTCATCCATTGATGGATCATGGGTGTTTTCTTTAGGGGCAAGTATAGCTATCGTTCTTGAAACTTGATTATTGTTGGTCACTAAAAGAGCGAGTTTACAGTTGATTTTGGAAAGTCAAATTTAGTGAAGCTTTGGCATGTGAATTTGCATTGCAAGTAAATGGTGATTGACTGTGAAAATGTATGCTAATTCTTGCGTACAGCCGTACACGAGTGACTTGTTTGAGTGTTTCTCAAGAGCACAGGTTGTGATTAAAAGTTAAGTGAAATGGTGTGTAGAGCCAATCACGTCGTGAACTATGGAATGTGATTACGAAGAGGGAGTGAGAGATATGGTGTTCTATTTAGATAGAGTATAATATCTTTACATTTTTGTTTGATGAACTTATGGTGTTCTTTGAAATATATATTGTCACTGCTAGGTGGCTTGATGTTAACAATGGATATAAGGTTGACTTTTTAAATGTTCTGGTTTTTGTGCAGTCATTCTTGAACTTTTAGGTTGTTGTTGCAATCAGTTTTAGGGGGTTAAATGTTGGGCTGTTGATTAGATTACTTCTGGTGTCCTTGGGTATCTTTTACGCGTACAATCTTCTAATTTGTTTTATCCGAAGATTTGGATCATTATTGTAATAGTAATGTTTTTGTCACACCGTTTGACTCATACTAAAAAGGACTTGCTTCTACCCAGTACCCAATCATGTTTTGATTCATTACCGAATTTGCCCAACCACTCAATCTGCCACCTCTAGTTCTACGTAAGAAGTATTTACGTCATATATGTTTTCATTTGTTTAATATTATTACCATTTCCACTGTTTTCCATTATCAATTAAATGAGGCCTCTAACCGCATCTTTTTCTTCTACCACCATATGTATTGCACCAAGAATGAAGAATATTAAACAATAAAACGGATACTCAGATAGAAATAAAGATTTTTTTCAGTTCAGAGTTGTTCTTGAGTAACTCTTTGCATGTATGTCAATTATAGATTGAATTGGAAGCATCATTAAACATATACTTGAACCATCAGTTGAATTGTGTAACTTATTCCCAAGTCCCAACACATGAAGTAATAACAAGTTTGAAGATGTTACTAATGTTAGTTGCTCAATCTGTATAAATTTTGTTGCAGTACCTCGGAATTTCAGGTTATTGGAAGAACTTGAGCGTGGAGAAAAGGGTATTGGAGATGGTACCGTGAGTTATGGTATGGATGATGGTGATGACATTTATATGCGCTCTTGGACAGGCACCATTATTGGGCCCCACAATGTAAGTTCCACTTATTGTGTATCTTGAGCTTTACTTTAACTCATAAGTAGAAAATTTGGCGGGTCATGGGCAGGGTAATGCGTAACTTTTAGAAACCGTTTTGTTATAATGTATTGATAAGTTTGACAATGAATTAACGTGCCAACTATGATTACAAAAATATATTGTTGGTGATCATCTATTGTTTTAAATAAAGTGATTGAGGATATTTTGTGCATTAACTTCACTTTGGGCAATTTTCTACCAGTGCCAAGCATGACTTGATGTTCACTTGGAATTTTAATTGGTGATTTTTTGGACTCCTTTTGCAAGTTTGTAAAAGTTAAGGACTACATATGACTAATTGGTAAACACTATTATGTCATTTACACCAAGACTCATTCCTTTGAAAGGGGAAAAGTTGCAAATTGAGCTTTAATTTTCAGTGTGTTCATTTACAACAATATATTTGTTGGAGCTAGAAAATTGAGAAATTTGTAAGATGGTAAGGTATGGTAATTGTTACTTGTAAAACATTTTACTTGATTCAAACTTGATTTCTTTTAGTATTTATGATATTTGTTGTGGTGTTTCTCAGTCTGTACACGAAGGCCGAATTTATCAGTTGAAGCTATTTTGTGACAAAGATTACCCAGAGAAGCCTCCTACCGTCCGTTTTCATTCTCGGGTCAACATGATTTGTGTCAACCATGAGACTGGAATGGTATAGGAATATCTAAATTTGCAGCTTATTTCCTTTTCATTTTAGTTATCCTATAAAAGAATTTGCTTTTGACTTTTGAGTGCAAATTGGATTGCTTTTTGACTCCAAAATCAATCAATTTTATTTTGTTTACTACATTTATTGTGAAGTGATACCCTCTTTCCCATGAAAATTGCAACACTTTTAGACACCCGCTAAAATGGAACATTTCTTTTCCTTCAATATTCAAAATTAAGTGAGTTTTGTACCTGTTACCTTTATTACAAATAATGTAACATCTGGCCTCTCGTACCAAACAGTATTATCCGTTTTGCCCTACAAGGAAGGATTTGTTTTTGGTTGTCAGTGTGGAGACATGCCTAAAGGTCACTCATCCTAGGATTGCTCCCACTCAAACATGCTTAATTGTATAGTTCTCTCATCCACAACCAATGTATCCAAAATGCCTTGTTATATCTTAGGCCGGACATTCCTTATGAACCAATTTTTTCACGACCGGACCGGCAGGCCGGGTTCCTAACTGGTTAGCCTATTCAAAACCGTTTTTGGTCAAATTAGTGAACTGGACTGATCAAACACGATTTCAAGTCTTTTTCTTTCAAAATCTTATTTGCATATATAAATTAATACTCCAGCCTCCATGTTTTAGATGTATACATATACAGTTTAACTTTTTATAATATTGATGAAGTTACCCGGTTCTTAAATCCGGTCTGCCTAGTGGACCGGTAACTGGTAAGGTAACCGGTTCGATGTCTAATCCGGTTCTGGAAACATTGTGATAAACCCATGATCTCTCTAGCCCACATACTATGTAGGATTTACCTAGGGTTTTATAGATGTTTAACTAATAGTTAAAACGTTTTTTTTACCAAAATCGAGTATCAAGGCAAACTTTGCAATTTTCTTGGCATGGAGAATTGGAGATTATATATTTTGAAATTTTCAGATCTAAAAGATGTCTTCTAATTACTTGGTTTGAAGTTTTCAAAAGGAAAAATTAATTTTGGTGAGGAAATATTATCAGAATTGCCATTTTTTCTTGCTTTTATTTGCTATTAGTCGTTAGATGGTTTGAATGTTAAGTTCATTTTAAAAAAAATCAACAATGTTTAATGTGCATACTATGAATTATGCCTTAGAACATGTCCACATTTGACTTTTACGAGTCAAGCATAGTACTTGTTGGCTTGTAACCAATATAAAAGCCGTTTTACTCTTTCAATATCTTCGTGTTTGTACATGTATAATGTGATTTGCTCTGCTTGACGTTGAGATATAGTCAAAACAACATTTAAAAGTCAAATGTTGACTTCTTTAGATCATAGGATTTGTACACATGAGTAGTTTTAGTAGTCCCTAAAAGGGCTGTGCGTGTGTGTTTGTACATGTACCTTGAAAACGCATGACAAATGTCGTTTTCATGTTTAAAGCTTAAAGATTCCTTTTTTGGGTGGGTTCAGGTAATAGTCCTTGACTCCTTGTTTGACCATATAATTTTGCAGGTGGAGCCGAAGAAGTTTGGGATATTGGCGAATTGGCAAAGAGAGTACACAATGGAAGATATACTGACACAACTTAAGAAAGAAATGTCGGCCTCACACAACCGGAAGCTTGTTCAGCCACCAGAAGGCACCTTTTATTAGCTTATGTTATATAGTCTATAGATATAATAGCTGCATATATTTGTATGCAATATTAATGGTTTGGATGTAGGAGTATGATGCTTTGAAAACCTCATGGCTGTTTCTGCATGTTGTTTGATTCATGGGATTCTTGATTCTGTCAAGTTTTTTTTATTATATATACGTAATTTTTTTCAATGATTGTTTGAGACGTCGTGTTGTGTTGCCGAGGGTGCATATGTGCTGGTGGCGTTAGACTGTTGTCTGTGCCGCCGCCACCATCGCCGCAAAAACACCTACGGCCACCACTACCTCAAACAAATCCCTTTTGTTAGCATGTAATGTCGCTATACAAAAAGTGTCAGTTCTCAACATAACAATATCAGAACCATGCTTATAAAATTAAAGATACAAATAATGATTTTAAAATTTTCAAACTCGAGGCTAAAACTAAAATGCCGTATTGGCCCAAATAAACAGAATTGGGTCAATCTGTTAATTTTCTTAAATGTTGTTTGTATGGCAAGTCTGTTATAAATAAATGGGTCTAAGTTGGAAGAACAAAAATCCTTCAAATTGAACTTTTTGGAGAGTCAGATTTATTGTTTTGCAGGATGTTTAATATAATTATAAAATTTATTTTAAATCCAATTAGACTGATTTTTGATTTGTAAGTCAATAGGTTAGATACCCATGTGTTACGGGTTAAAGTAAAAATGTATATGATAGATTATATGTATGTATAATCTAATATAGGTTACAGATAACATATCAATTAAATTATTATATATAACAAACGTATTTAAACCAATATTAAGCCCCCGCGTTGTGACGGGGACGTAAAATTGTGGCAAGTAGCATCAATGTTACATCGCTATGAGTGACCACCGACACAAAAAAAGTCATTTTAGAAAAGAAATTAATATGAATAAAATAAAAGCAAACGGGAAAGTAGTCGTACAAATGTTGAATCAAACACATGAAACGTAAACCATTAAAAACAATAACTAAGTCGATTTTTGGACCCGCACGTAGCGAAGGGGATGTTAAACGGGAAAAAAATAAGAATAACAATGTTGTACCACGTCCACGTTACGGCGTGTTAACTCTTAAAATTTATATTGTAATTCGAAAAGTTTGTAAAAAATAAAAAGTACGGGGACTAAAGTTGAAAGTGAAATATTTTATAGGTTAAATTGTAAAATATGTTTAATTATTGGGTTTAAAACAAAAAAAAATAAAAAAAATTGTGCGCAACTTTTTATGCACATAGTATAATAATTAATGCAACCATCATTTGATGATTAGTAATGTATGAATTATAAACAATAGTATAAAAGCAATAAAGACTTTATTATTTATAAATATCCATATATCTATTTATATATGTTTTAAATATTTTAATTTTAACAATGTTTAACTACAAATTAAACTATAGTTTAACAAAATTAAATCTCATTGAAGTATATTTAATAAAATGTTTTTTATTTCTAAAAAAATTATCTTAATTAGTATGATATTAAATTAGAGTTAGTAGGAAAATTTTTTTAAAGTAAAGATTTTTACCAAAGTTGCAATTTATTGTGATAATGACACATAAACAATCATAGGTTACGTCAACAAACTAGAAAATAGAAATGTCTCACAGTGATTTTGCTTTAAATGAAATTAGATATGGAATAAACTTTTATATTATTACTAAACAACTATTAGCATAAATCTTATTATGCTCTAAAACAACTATTAGCACAAACTTTGAAGATATTATGATTTATATTTTATAGTTTGATAACATGTCTTAATAGTTAACTTTTATAATGTTAACAATGCTAAATAGTAATCAAGGTTGATATATTATTTACTAGGTTAGTATACCGTGTATTACACGGGATGAATAAATAAAAAAAATAAATAATTAGTAATAAAAATTTATGAATTATAAAACAATATTTGAAGATTAAATATGATTATAATTGTAAATGAATAGTTATTTCAAGCAAATAAACAATAAATAAGTTATAGATATATAGATATACAGATAAATAGATAGTTTAGAAACTCATTTATTAAACGGATTATAGTTAATAATAAACACGAAAAGTTACAATACGATATTTTAATATAAGATATGTATAAAATTATATATACGTACTTGTTCAATAGATAAAAATAATTATACTATTTTAACTCTCTTATATAAATAGATTTATTTTTAAGTATTTGTTTTAAGAATTTCTTATAAAAATATTGTTTATAAAAATCTTTTTTATTAAAAACTCAAGTTTTTAATTATTCTGGTTGTTTTAATAAAACTACTTTTAGAATATTCCATATTTTTTACAATTATTTTAAAAAATAACTGATTTAAAATATTTTGTTTCAAAAGGTTCAATGTTTTAGAAAATATATGAATTTTAATTTTTTTAATAAAATTTATTTTTATAACATAGTTTGATTTTTAAAAAATATAGATGAGAGAGAAAAATATAACAATTGACAAAATTAATTTTTATAAAGAGAGAGGAATTGTTTGATTGTTTAAATTACTTTAATACTCTTTTGGAGGGAAAATAAAATGAGTATGTCTAGAAAAATGATAAGTATCGAAAAGGTGGTTTAAAAAGATGACAAGTGGCAAAAGAAATATTCTTTTACTTTTGTTTGACTCTTTATCATATTGGATTGATCCAATTTTAGTAATCCAAAAAATAAAGATAAATATTAAAAATTAAGGATATATAAACATATATCTTATAAGATAAATATTAAAAATTAAGATAATAGTTCTATAAATTGAACCATACCTCCTCATCCTCAAACTTAGCAAACTATCTTTACAAAATGTTTCCAATGTATTATAGAGTCTTGTAATATTAAAAAAAAGATAACAATTGGATAAGTTAAACCATACTTCTTTATCAATTAAAATAAATTTAATAGAGTATCATTTTTTGCTGAATTAATATATATTGGTTGTCTTTACTAATGAATCACTCAAACCATGATTGTGTAATCATGGCGTTATATGTCAATATCCTAGTGCACGTAATATTGTAATTGAATACATTAGAAAATGAGTTGAATATAATGGTTGTGTATAATAAAACAAGAAAAGAAAGTTTTTTTTATGAAGAATGTGTGATATCTTTAACCATTGGAGAAGCCATTTCATAAAAATTTTAAATGTATTTATAATGGAAGAAGGGTAAATGAAAGAAGAATTGTTGCATCTATACAATAATAATGGTATAATGTTACATAATAAAGCCAAATATTATACGAGATTGTTAAAATATAGAATAATTTCAAAATTTCAAAATTATTAATACAAAAATCTTGGATGGATTGTGCTATTGAAATTCAAAATTTGTCAACTGCATATGATACGTCTGAATATCCAAATTGTTTGTTTTAAATTTTAGACTAATTTAAAGTTATTTTTAGACAAAATATCAGATTGAATTGCATAAATTAAATTTGGAACTTAAAGTTTAGTAGTTTCTGTTTTAATGATTAAATTTTAAATTTTAATTTTAAAATACTATTTAAATTTAAAATACTATTTAATTTAGATATTGAATAATTAGACTACCTAAAATATGTAATTATACTTTACTTAAGAATATATTTTGAAATACGTAAATACTTTTTACAATGTAAGATTTGAATAAAAAGAATAAAATACTTAAGGATTATAAGACAAATGTAAGAGTTTTAATTAGTATATTTTAGTTATCATATTGAAATTTTGAATTTTAAAATTTCAAAATTCAAATTTTCTGCATTTTAGTTTTCTTACAATTTTTAGCTTAAAATTTAAAATCTTTTAGGAAATTTAAATTAAAACGAAATCTCAAATAAGTAATATTACCTTTTTTAAAAACTTGTTTCCAAAAAAGAATAGAGAAATTTATGGAAATGATATCTAAATAATTTTTTAATCAAATTTACTAAAAAATATCATATAACAATAGTTTATTGAGAATATATCACGTGATAATTTATTGATTAAAATTTCATCGAAACTCTTTTCATTTATTATATATGTAGATTAGTTATCAAAAGTGTCCGACACATATCACAATAACTTTTTCATGTAAGTTCGTGAAAAAAAAATTTCACGGCTGCCTATATTATTATTATATTATATTATATTATATTATATTATATTATATTATATTATATTATATTATATTATATTATATTATATTATATTATATTATATTATATTATATTATATTATATTATATTATAT
>BJCM01145492.1:0-12706 GCA_018326385.1 Flaveria bidentis
AGGCATGCAACACAGTTATCTTTGCAGAAAAATTCCTTTTTAGGCAAACCATGTACCAAGTTATTTTTAGCCAATTTATTCATTGTCTTAAAATTTACATGACACATATGTTTATGCCACAGTGTTGACTCATCACTATCAGCTTTGGAAAGAAAGCATAATACTTCACCCATTGGGGAAGCATTGTTCATGTCCAGCTTGTACATATTCCCTTTCCTGGGAGACCTAAGAAGCACCAATTCCGGAGGAATTGTCATACCTGGTTTGAGAATAATGCACTCATGTTCTATGAAAAGCATCTGGTGCTTTTGATCACATAATTGAGAAACACTTAGCAGATTGTGTTCAAGTTGTTTGACAAAGTGAACTTTGTCAACCTTTAACTTACCATTGGATATAATCCCTCTGCCAGAAATATATCCTCCGGCCTCACCTCCAAATTGGATAGGATCTCCATCATAGTTCTGAAACTGTTGAAGGAGAGATATGTTCCCTGTCATGTGCCTGGAGCATCCACTGTCTAAAATCCAGACATTGTTGTTCTTGTCATATGGATGTTCCTACACATAAGATGAGATTGTTAGTTTTGTTTCGAAGCCCATGCCTTGTTGGTCTTGGGTTCTTTCAAAGATAATGACATAATTGAACCAAAAGATATGCATGGGGTTCAATAGAGGTCTTTGAAGAAGAGGTTTGGGCTGCAGCATCTTCCTTGATCTTCCAGTCCATCCTTTGGTTGATCTTGGAGGATGAACTTATTGAAGCTTTTGCAGCATGGCCTTCTTCTGAAGCTTCTTTCTTTTCGGAAGAAGCCTTCACCACATTTTCTTCCGAAGGGAGCTTTCTTGTTCTTCCGAACCTTAGTAGCTTTTTCTTTCGAAGCCATTTTCCCTTCGAAAGAAAGAGTTTCTTCCGAAAGAAACCTTGCTTCAGAAACTAGCTTTCCCTTCTTCATCACTTGAACCGTTTGAAAAGGTCCAAATATGAAACCTTCCCTAACTCCTTCTTTTCTAACATCATTTGCATAATGTGTGCTTGTAGGATTGTAGTAACAATCTTTAGCCATGTGGTTTTTCAAACCACACATTATGCATGCAATGTTAATCTTTTGGGATTGTAAGGGTTACTGTTTCTTGGGCTTCTTCTCTTCATCAGCAACCTTTCCTTCAACTTTTGATCCTTTGGTAGGAAAGGTGTGCTAGTATTACACTCCTTTCCTGAATCAGAAGTACCTAACACTTGGAATCCAGCTGAGATGAAAACACTTTTCTGCTTTGGGTCAATCTTTAGCTTGGACGCAACAACTTTTTTACGAATTTTTCTAGCAGCTTTGGCTCTGTTTCATCTGGATTTAGTGGTTAGGATTTGATTTTCACAGGAGAAGATGGGTACATCTACCTGTTCTTTCCCTGTGGTAGCCATTATTATTGCTTCATCCTTCAACTCTAGTGTGGAAGGATCAGCAGTTGGAACCTCTTGCTCCTCAGTACCACATCTAGGTTGTCTAATAGACTCATAAGAGTGTGGTGGAGCAATTTCATTAGTTCTCAACCCTCCTTTGTTCTGATAACAGAGTTTGGAGTGGGAGGATGATGCAAAAATAGTTTGGAAATACTGCTCAGAAATAGCATGCTTCCTGGCTTGAGCCTCAGCAGTGACAAGCTAAGCTTGAGCCTCAGAGAATTTGGATATCAGATCCTTGATTTCAGTCTTGTAGTTGGTGTGTTCATGTTTTAAAAGAGACACAGTTTTCTCTAACTCCTCAATTTTCTTTTGGTACTCAGATTCAACTCTCTTAAAAGCAGATTTTAAAATATTTAAAGACTCAATATCAGATCTAATTTCCATATTATAATCCTGATAAAGTTTAACTTTAGCTATACAGGCTGGAGTACAAAGATGTTCATATACCTGGGCATCGTCTAATCCGGACATGAGAGCTTGAGCAGGAGTCACATCCTGTACCATGAAGCTCCAGTCAACTTCTTGAGCCATTGCAGCTGTTTCAGTTGAATTTTTAGTGGGCTTTGAGGTTGAGGGATGTGTGGAGGCCTGTGGGGTTCCTGGATTGGTCTTGGGAGCCTTGCATTCCCTTGCAAAGTGACCGAGTTGGTTACAGTTGTATCACTTTGCCTTTGTCTTGTCAAACCCAAACTTGCTGGTAGTTGGGGTTTGAGGGAATTGCCTTCCAGTTCTCTTAAATAACTTCTTCGCTCTATAAGTTAAAAGAGCCATCTGTTGGACAATGTCCACATACTCTACATCATCTAGATTAAAACACTCAAGATCATCAAAACAATATTAAAAATCACCAGAGTGTCCACTTCCTGAAACAAAGGCACAACTTTCCTGGAAGAAATTGTATTGAGCCTGTAGAGACCTTGGAGTCTTAGGAAAAGTGATGTATGGTCCAGAAGAGTAGGATGGCTGCTAGTAGGTCAGGTAGTGTTGAGGTATGGGGGTATTGAGCCTTCAACAACCATTAAAGCGTTGCTAGCATGAAGACTCATGGGTCTGCTTGTTTGGTGGCCCTTCTTACTCTCCATCTCTAGGCGATATCCATCAAGGATGCCATAGAGTTCAGTCATAGTAAGAGTGTTCAAGTTTTCTATTCTCTTGATAGAGACACATTAGAATGTCCCCTCATTTGGAAGAGCACTCATGAACTTTCTGGTAAGATCTCTGAGTTCGGGAGTGATCTTCACAGACTGAAGAGAAGAGATAAGATCCATATACCTGAAGTACTTCTGGCTGAGGGTCTCTCCAGCAATATGAGTGAAGTTCTTGAACTGCTGCTTCAGTGAGTCCTTCTTAGAGTCGTTGGAGTTTGCATAAATCTTAGCAAGTGTATCAAACAATTCTTTGGTAGTCTTACAATGCTCGAACCCCACCATAATGGAGTTCGGTATTGCAGTCGTAAGAATGGTCATAGCATTGCTGTCAATGTCCATCTTCTTTCGGTCTTCGTCAGAATAATCTTCAACAGCCTTTTCTATCATGGCACCGTTTCCACCAGGTGATGCCACCTTTGTCTTGTACGGGCCGTTGACAATGGAGTTCCACATTTTACTGTCTTGGTATCTGATGAAGCCTTCCATTTTTCTGCTCCAAGACCTAAAATTTTTAGGAGTAATGATAGGAGCCTTTGTCATAGTTCCCATCTCTACTTTGGATTTGTTATGGGCCATTTTGAGGGAGTGAGTTGTAGGGAGGAGTGAAAAACAAGTTGATTTGGATGGTTAGAAAATGCAATCAAGAACCTAATGAGCTCTGATACCAATTGCAGGATCAGTTAAGGTCATTTAACACTTAGTTTTTCTCTCAAACTCACTTTGAACAACAGTCGGATAAAAATAGAGTCAATAAGAGTTGATCACAATATAGCAAGTAATAAGGAACACAAGAAGTAATTTTCAAGGTACTTTTATATATTACTTCTCAACTCAAGTATTAAAAGACTCTTACAAGCAGTATGGAATGAGTTAGACTGAGAACCTATGTATAATACTACCTACAACCGGATATACTTTAATACCAGTTGGGATCCTATAACAAAAGGCTATACTACAAGACTATAGTTTAAGGTATCTCGGATAAAGTCTTATCTGAGATATGGTAGTCAGGACATGTCCCTGACTTACCTTTTGTCACTAACTAAAGTTGGTAACATATACTATCATAAAAGGTGAACAGTGGAATAAAGAATGGTTAACTACATGGCTCTTTAGGAAGAAGCCATGTAGTATCAGAGGTCTGTAGCGAAGTGTTAGAGACCATACTTGTGTCCACTGGTTCATAGCAGTGTCTTCCAAAGGTTAAATGGCTTCGGAAGAACAAGTATTTCCGAAGCCACTTATACTTCGGAAGAGACTGCTTCTTCTAAGGCTTGGGAACTTCTTCTTTTCTTCATACTTCGGAAGTAGTCTTCTGATTGTTCTCTTAAGAATTGATCTTCGGAAGCATGCTCTTGACTTCGGAAGTAGAGTTCTGTCTTCGGAAGTTGATCTTTCACTTTGTCTTCGGAAGAACTCTACAACCTTCGGAAGTTCCATGCTATGCTTCGGAAGCCTTTGCATGTAGTACCAAAATTATCTAAGTGAATTGGTTTTGGTTGTATCAGCCTTCTTCTTGATCCAACACATACCTTTATCTGTGGGCTTTAGTCTCATTTCACACCTCAATCCCTTATCAACACTCATGTTATTGGATCCAAGTTATTATCGTTGACTTCGTAAAATCATCATAGATAAGTTACAACTGAGATTAGTTATTATGATGTGTTCTTTACTCTCAAGTTAACCTTGCACATCTCCAACTTCTAAGACAATAACCTCAAGCATGTAAGTATAGATTATGTCTTAGAAAGATACAATTTCACTTCAAATGAACACTACTTTGATATGCTTTTTTCACTAGATATTAAATTTAGTTATAACTCATACAAGTTTGGTGTAGAAATCTCTTATTGTGCTAACAAAATAACTTTGTTAGTTTTATTGCATGGAAAACTCTTTTCCCCCATTTTTATAAAAAGATGCTAGTCATTAGTTGCTTTAATATATTAGTATCTCAATAATATATTCATCCTACTTTAAAATATATAGTATATATATATTTTAAATTTGTTACATGTTTTTAAAATCATAAGTTTTTCAAATCCAGTTTTGTTTTTTAAGAGATAAAGTTGGATATTATTGTCTTAGTGATCACTTTAAGCATATTCTTAACATCTTAATTATTACATAATGATTTTCTTAGAATGTATTACCATAAATTTACCAAAAGAAAGAATAGAATAAAATAATATATAAAATCAAAAGTGAAGGTTTTACATAAAAGGATATCAATAATACAAGGAGTAGGATATTGTTATCACCAAAATAATGTGTTGATGGCCTCTATTTTGATAGATGACCATGGACAGGAAGAGATGTTTGTTAGAATGGAGATTAAAGCTTTTAGAAAGGAAAACTAATGAAATTCAAGGCTTGATAAATACCTAGCATGAAAATAACCACCCGCTTATGATCTTCTTAGGTTGTTTAAAAGAATAGAGGAATTGTATGAATGTGTGTTGTTGGTATGGAGAGAAAAAAAGGAGAGAATGAGTGCTTCAGTGCCTTTGATGTGCATAATAAAGAGTAAGTTAGAAGATATGAGGAATTGTACAAATGTGTGTTGTTGGTATTGAGAGAAAAAAAGGAGAGAATGAGTGCTTCAATGCCTTTGATGTGCATAATAAAGAGTCAGTTAGAAGATATCAAGAGTCTAGGGATGTAAATAACAACATAAGTTGCCAACAATTAGAAAGGTTCCGGGGGGAGGGGGGTCATCGTGATCATTTAACAACTCATTTTAATACTCAGGTTATGTGTTATAATAATTATAAATGTCTCATTTAACTTTTTATTATGTTATATTTGCATAACATAATTCGTCCTGATCTTAAATTTAGTTTAGAATCTCTTGGTTTTAAGTCTATTTAAATTTGTTTCAGTGTCAGTAGTCACATACCTCAGGGAATGCATGACCACCCTAAAGTTTCATGCTGATCCTTTTGTGATAGCTAGAATCCTTTACTTTAAGCTTATATTGGACTCTTGTATTTAGTACTAAACTAAGTATAAAATTGAACATTCAAAGCTAAGAGAGTCAAAGTCCACACATAATGTTAAATTGACCTGGATTTGTCACATGTGACACACAACTTTAAGTCATATTAGGTAGACCATTTTCGGCAACTAATAAGGCTAAAATTAACTACTTATATGGAGCAATTAACATGAATTTTGAAACCCGTTATGTATGTATTTATTTATATTTTAAGTCTATCAATTATTTTGTTAATGATGCATCTGGTGAGACAAGTATTATTAATGAGCGTGTTGCTACTTATATTTGACATATAATCGATAACACCACTTTCAAGACTACTTTTGAATATAACAGGGCTTCTAGATTTGACAAAGAATAACAAGCCTATGAAGAAGGTGGACAAAAAAAGAGAAAAAAAAGAAAAAAAAAGGTAGGCGATCCATCTAACCCTATGAATACCCAGTTATAAATACCCTGCTTAGGCGATAATTGAATAAGTTAGAAAACCTACCAGATCAATTGAAGAAAATCTATTGAAGAAATTCCGAAGGAAAGCACCCCATTCGACCATCAAGAGTGGTGGTGACAAGTGCGGTCCGGCAAAATACCTAAAATTAGTGCTACTTAGAGGCAACCTAGGAACTTTGTCCTTTCTAGCCTTGTTTTGGTGCATTTATGATTTTATTTTATGAACTTTGTGGTTATGTTTTTGATAAGTGATTAGTTTTGTAATGTGTGCGTTAAAATTCAGTTAATTATCTAATATTTTTTCCTCATTATTATTAAAATGCTTTGTCCATTGTATATAGCTTAGCAACCACACATAAAATTGTGATGTGCTTCGTTGCAAGGCATATCCAAATGTGTATAAAAGTTTGTTATTATGTATGAGACCAATTTTTTCTCTTTTGTAAAGTTTATTGTTTTACGAGAAGGTAAATGTTTGCAACTAGCTTCATTTTCAAAACATAAGTGTACTACATTATCTGATATTTCTCATCTCCATACATAATAGTTTTGTTCTTTTGGGGTGGCTCCACAGTCACACATGTGCTATCTAATCTAGTTACATTATTTGTTTACAGCAATATCAACTTATGTGATTAAATAGGATATTTGCAAATAAAAAATAAAATAAAAAACTATAACTAAATTAAATTTCTTGATTTACACATAAATTACTTTATTTTTATCAGATCCTACAGAGTAAGAAAAGAAATGTTTGTAACTAATATAAAGAAATATTTGTTAACCAAAATAGAGAAATGTTTTCGCATTATTGATGCACACATGGTAGCTCAACTTAGCGTATGGGTAGTATCACATCTTAAGAGTTGGAGAATACTAGCTTATCACAACGGGCTTGACAACAAAGGACCTCACACAAAGCTTGATTGAAACACATGCTAGTGGACCCTTTTTGAATTGAAGACCTCGATTCCAACAAACTCACTAACATCATATTTTCTAATTGCTTAGATAACGGATACAACATTATATGGTATACTGATAATATATTGCTACGAGACACATATTTGAAAACAATAAAAGGTGATTGAAAACAAGAAGTGTTAGGCAATATTATAATCAACTTTGTGACGGATCACATACGGAGTGTTTGCTGGAAATAGAAACACTTCTTGTAAATCTAACCAAAAATCATTCCTAAATAATATGCTCATGAGAAATTTAAGTTTAGAAATATTTACTGGAAATCATTTCTAAACAAATTAGTAGGAAGCTTTTGTGAAAAAGCTAGATCTAGGAATAACAATCCCCCAATATACCGACTAATTATTGATGGGTCGCTAACTCTATCAGTAATTCCAATAGTTAAACTCATTTGTGGGTTTAGTTGATATCAATAAATTTCTTTTAAAATCTTTTCTAGTATTACCGTCAGATCTATGATGAGATAATGACGAAAAGTTTGTAGGATTTTAATTGACAACGAATGAAAAGCCTAGAATGAAATTTCATTTGAAATACTTATCGTTAGACCACATATCCGTTGGTGTTGATGTACGTCTTCTCAATAAGAGGTCTCATGGATATCCATAAAAGCCTTAAAATCAATGATATAAGAATGATGATTCAATTGATGGTGTTTGTATCGTGTTGAGCTCTTTGAAAAGCAAAGAATATCCATCTCTTCCAACAGGAACATTTTGATTGGCAAGCTAAAGGTGAATATAAGGTTTACGCAGTTTTCTTTGGATTAAAAGCATAACATAGCTAATATATTCGGAGTGGTGTACTAGGTGTGAGTTCAATATTAAATGTGATGAATTTTCAATAGGATGCCTTGTATTCTCTAGTACCTTTATACTTGTAACTTTTTGATAATAGAATGGAATGTTGTTATCGTTCAAAAAAAGATTGGTTGAAATTCTGATTGTAAACACTTATCTATTTAATGAGAGAAATTCATAAGGTTAGTGGTTGTAATTTTAAGAATTATCAAACAACAAGACACTCTTTTTAAATATCCCAGTATAATAAAGATATTTATGAGCATGAGCATTGTAGTTTACTCGTAAAATTTAATTTTAATTATTCTAAGCATATAGATAACATATGCATATCAAAAAATTACATCTTTTTACAACCGAGATAACTCGATTAAGTTATTCGTTAGGTTTGGTTCTCAAGAAGATAACATATTACCACATATTATATTAAATAAATGAATAAACCTTGTATTAAAGAGAATTAAAATTAAAAGGCTTTGGGTTCGAGTTTAACTATAAGCAAAAATGCTCACGGTTAAATCAGTATATTTTTTTAACTTTGATTCCTACTAAGGGTGTTAGTGTTAGCCGATGTTCTCTCTTCATACTATTAGTATATATGTTGTAGGTTGGTTAATATTTTTTGTTAGAATCGATAGGAAGTTATCTTTATAAATATCTCAAAAAATTCTAATATTATATAGTTTGTATCATTGTCAAACAAATCAAGCAATTATTCTCTGACATGGTATCGAGCTCCTAGGTCTACCGTCGTTTTTGCCCCATCTACTCTTTCCTTACCATGGGAGACAAAACACCATCCAACGTTGACAAATCTGATCCCAAATCTGAACCCAAAGTTCAACCTCTTCATCATGTATACACTGGCACAAACATACAACACAAGGTCCGTGAGTTAAATGGTATTAAAGTTTCGTACTTGTCATGGGTGAAAATCTTATTGCTGCATGCTAAAGGTGCAGGTGCCATTTTGACACTCAGCACAAACTTAGCTCTCTCAAACTCACTAAGTAACACTCTGTTTGGTGATGAATCAGAGTCTTTCTAAGAGTTGATGATAATATACTATTGACACATATGTACCTAGATTCGGATCTTAATGTAATATGTCTTGAATGTCTTACACTTATGTAATGCTTGGGTAATTAATGAAATGAGGATGTTTGGTTGTGAGTTATAATGTTTAATATTTTATTAATGAGTTGTTTAACGCATATTGACTGAATTATATAGGTTTGTGGTTGTTTGAATTAATATAAATAATGATATGACAATTAATACATTCAAACTTAATAACATGAAGTTATCATGGCCCATGCTAATGGACCATACGCATGAACAACTTCATGCAAATGACTTAGTCGCACGACTGAACCAGGAGACTGGATCAGTCTTATGATTGTCGCATAAGATTGGCTCAGTCGCACAACTGAACACTAAGTCGATCGAATGGACCAACCGCATGACTCAATCGCACGACTGAACCATGCTAATGGTTCAGTCGCCCGAATGAGCAACACTAACCTATAAATACCACCTAATTCGTGGAAAAACGTAAGCATTGAACACACTTCGACTCCAGACGTACCCTAGCCGTCGAGAGACCTCTATGATCATACTCCAAGTTCACAATTCGCAGTACAACGATTCCTAATCGATTCTTAACGTTAGATTCAATACATAATTGTTTCTACGTGCGTTCTCACTGATTGGATCGCCAATCAAATAGGATTCCGAACTATTTGGTTCAGTATACACGTTAATCTGTTAGTACATCGTCCAGTACACGATCCTAACAAGTGGTATCAGAGCTTTGGCTTTTGATTACATGTTGATTCAATTGTTTTTTATACAAAAATTGTGTTTTTTTCACAAAAAACGCAATCTTTTTGTGCCAAACGGGGTCTTAGACGTTTCCTGACCATAAAGTTTAGTTTTTCCGGCATACGGCAATTAGGGTTTGTGAAAATTCGAGTTTTTGTGGCCAAAACACATTTAACCTACGAGTTTTCAAACTTCAGCAGGTTCAGTCGCACGATTGGCTCAATCGCACAAGTGAGTTCATTCGCATTCCTCAAATGCACGATTGGACTCATTCGTACCCTCATTCGTACGACTGAGAACCCTATTCGGACTGTTCAACCGCATTAGTTCATTGGACCGACCGACTCATCCGCATTAGTTCAGTCGCACGATTGAACCATTCGCCTAGTTCAATCGCCCGAATAAGCCCAATCGCATACCTTCATTCGCACAGATAAACAGTTTGTTTAATAGTAAAGTTAAGTGAAATGGAGGACCAGTTTTCAGCATATACAACAAGTAGAGACACTCGTATTCAGAATCTACTGCTATTGGAGAACGAAGTGGGAATTCATAATAAACCCCCAAAGCTTATGACGTTAGATGACTACCCACAATGGAAGCAACGTTTCGAAATCTACTTAAATGGAGTAGATACAAATTTGTGGGAGGCTATAGAGTCGGGGTACAGCATGCTAGTAGTAGCTGACGGTGTCAAACTTACATTAAGTGGCATGTCTGATGCATAAAAGGTGAAACACAACGCTGAGAAGAAAGTCTACGCTTTGCTTACCCAGTCTATTTCAAAGGATATCTTCCATCAGTACTCGGAATATACTCAAGCAAAGAAATTATGGGATGCGTTGGAGAAGAGGTATGACGGAAATCCCTCACTCAAGGCTATTAAGGCCAAAGCTTTGAAGAAGGAGTTTGACAACTTCTCTTCAATTGGAAAGGAAAGCCTAGATGACGTGATCGACTGATTCTACCACTTGATGAGTGAGATGCACACTCATGGAGTAACTATGTCGAAGGAGGATAAGGTATCCAACTTTGCAGATGGATTACCAGAGAAATGGGCTTCCTTTGTTTCAAATCTCAGACAGAATAGGATGCTCTCGAAGTTAGATATAAATGACTTTATTCTGAAACTGAGAGATGTGGAGCTTAGGATGAAGTATAGAGCCAAAAAGGCCAACTATGATCAGAATCTAGCGCTTTATCTGGAGCACCACTGCAGACTGCCTTCGTCTCAAGCTCAGCAAGTCCAGCACAAGCATCTACTTCAGGGTCTGAAACGTCAGGGTTGTCTGGTACCAGTATATTATACCTAAAGCCAACCAGCAAAATTGAAAACTGATAACTTAGGTAACGTGACTGTTGAGGTGGCCAGAGAACACATGGACCTCTTAGCTGCTATAGTCCACTCATATGATGGACTAATTGCTGGAAAGATAGGAAATTGCCACCTGGAAGATGAGGATTATGAACAGGTGGATGAGATGGAGTTGGAACGGATGGATATAATGTGGGCCTTGGCAAGTGCTATCCGACGAGGTAAGAAGTTTGTCAAGAAGACCGGACAGAACTTGGTTGCAACCAAGGACACAACCTTTGGCTTCGATAAGTCAAAGGTAACATGTTTCAACTGTGGTGAGAAGGGACATTTCAAACGGGAGTGTGTGAAGCCAAAAAAGACTGGAAATGGCAATCCTTTCTCGTCCTTTAATCGTCAGGACAAAGCCACACCTAGTAGTTCTACTTCATCAAGCAAGGATCCTAAAGCCTTGACTGCTAACAAGGATGAAGGACAGGACTGGAGCTTTCAGTTCGTCTCACCGGGAGAGTCCAACATAGCCAGTGTGGAGGACATAGATGACAATTACGCCAGTGAGGGAGACATAGCAGTAGAGCTCGTGATGTCCAATTCTGAAGACACTGCAACTGTTGTCAAACACCTGCCTGAAGAAGAAAAATCTACAACAATGACAGAATCACCAGAACCAACGACAAAGATTCTGCACACCTGGCTTATTCCTCTTCAACATCTCAGGTAAGTACTACTGACCAGTTGTTTAATAATATGCTTGTTCTGATTGTAATAAATTTAGAGAAAGCATATATTTAAAATTTGCTAGGTTATTAGATCATAATGATAGCTTAGTAAAGGATTTGGAACTGTGCACTAAAGCGAATAGAGTTTTAAAACAAAATGAGCACAATTACAAGGAAAAGATAGACCTTTTGAACAAACAACTTAGGGAAACAGAAGTAGTTGCCTTTAACCAAGCTAATGACATTAGGTACTATCTTAACTCCCTAGAGGACACTAAGAAGCAGAAAGCAGTTTTAGAAGTAGAAGTCAACTCTTTAAAACCAAAACTGCACAGTTGGACAAGTTCATCTCATATTGTCCAACACTTAGTGAGAGAGAGAAACAACGGGGAGGGATTGGGATACAAAGTGGTTCCTCTACCACTAGAGACCTTGATGAACACCAAAAGTAAACCAATTAATAATAACCCCATCAAGGACCATGTGGTGTCCACTCCTCTTGTTAGTGACCCAGATTCCACAAGTAAATTAATTGAATCTGGCACTAAACAAAAGGAGTCCACTTCAAAGGCAAAAGGAAAAAAAAGAGTTTGAAAATGTTAATTTAAAGTCAGGTTCAAATAAAGTCAAATCAGAACCCAAAAAGACTATTAAACCTAATCAATCACGAGCATCATGTAAAAGTCCAGGTAAACAAGAAATAAAAGATGTAAAACCAGGTAAAGCAATTAAATTTGTAAAACCCGACCATACATCTAACAAAGAAGTGTCTCAAACTAAACAAAATAAGGTCACCCGTGTGACACCTACATCTCCACAAAAACAAATAAACCGTAAAGTTGAAAGCAGATCTTGCTACAATTGTGGAGAGTACGGTCACATTGCGTCTCATTATCCTTATTATCAGACACCAAGGAGGAAAGTTGAACTTACTGCATCTAAAACTAGCTCTTTTAAGAGGAACTCAATGACGCCTCCTAAAAGGGATAGTGAACCCAAAG
>BJCM01145649.1:0-22309 GCA_018326385.1 Flaveria bidentis
AAACACCTAAAAACAACACCAAACACACACACCCGAGCACATACACAACACATAAGCACATAAGCATATAACCGGGATAAAACCCGTCATAAACACTTAAAAACCACGAATTCTTACCTTGAATTCACTTCTCTTCTTCTTCTTCTACAAGCCGAGAGTTTCCCCTGCTCTCTCTCTCTCTAAAACCAAAGAAAGATGATGATGTGAAGTGAGGGTGGGCGGTCATGCCCACCTTTACACCAACTTTTACAAAAATTTGTCCTTTTAGATACGTTTAGTCCCCCTACTTGGACTTTATTGCTTTTCTTTCTTTTTATTCCTCATTTCTTGTCTTTTTAAAATAACCGGGTGTTACAGATAATGAAAGAGGAACATGATGAATGAATGCATGCATTAATGAATAAATGAATGTAAGAAGGCTTGCAAGCAAATGTATGGAGGTGCACACCCGTTGAAGGTGTTAGCTCAACTATGTGTGGGTTAGCTACCCCGAAGGATGCACACTGGGGTCCAATCTTTGTGATTGACCATATGAATGGGATCCTTGCCGCTTGCCCTTGGTGCTAGAGTCAGCTTCGTACATAATGTTTGAGGTCTATGAAAGACCTCAGGCTCAGTTACCCGATTCGTGTACAATGTTCGGGGTATAGCGTATGGAATTGATCCGGAACGGAAAAGAAAAGATAAATGGTGAATGTACTTGCCCTAGGTACTGGAGTCAGCTCCGTGCCCAATGTTCGAGGTCTATGAACGACCTCAGGCCCAGTTACCCGCTTCGTGCATAATGTTCGGGGTAATGTACATGACACTGGAAGTAATGAATGAATGAATGAAAGTAAGAATGTATGAAAGAATGAAAGTTAACGTATAGATGACGAAGATAATAATGATGTTATATGTATATGTGTGATGTATGATCGCATGAACGTAAAGTATGGTTTTTAACAAGAGATAAGTATGTTTTATTTCTAAAACTAGAACTCACTCAGCAACGCTGACTTTGATGTGTTTCCAGTTGGTAGGTAATAGTTGTTGAGGATGGCACGGGCGGCTACTCGGCTCTTTTGGGATGGCATTCTTTTGATTAATGTTTTTGCATTGTAATGCGAACAAGCTGTTTTGTAATGAATGTTGTATTAACTTGCAAAAGCATTTGCATGGACATGAAAGATTATTTTAGTGTTCCGCTACGATTTTATGAATTTCAAATGTAAATATATGTTTATGTGCGATGAGAATCCAACTGTAAGCGTCCCGGGAACGAGGCCTTACAATCATCCTTCATATTTTTCTTCATTGCTTGTCGAACAAGTCTGATCGATCGGATCAAGTTCCATTGGACTTAGAAGGGGCTATCTATAGACTTGTAAAGTAGCAGAGTTATAACTTTTCAAACTTTATTTATGAAAATCTTTGCAAGGATGTAACTACTGCTGAAAAGTTTAAGTTTTTAATGTACCCAAGATTTATTCAACTGACACTAAATGAATAATTGGGTAATAAACTTAAAATTGAAGTAGATATACATGCCCAAGGAACTTTTTAAAAATAAATTCTCAAAGTTCAAGGCTACTCCTAAATCATTTTTAGGAAAGGTCATTCCCTTGTTTGTTTATATGCTTAAGGTCACTAAACCTTAGGGTGGCAGCGTAGTTAAACCCTCCATTACTGATCCTACACCCTACACATCAAAGCAAAACATGTTCAAAAAGAAGCGAACCCCTGCATCATCTACTGATAAGATGCAGGCTCCCATATCTCCCCCACCAAAGAAAGAAATGCTGGAAACTCCGATCACAACCAATCTAAACATGCCAACCACACCTAAACAAAGCTTTAAGAAAGAAGTTTCTCTTCCTTCTTCCGAGTAGACCCACACCAAACCCACTAGCCCTTTACTAGATTCCCAACACTTTATTAAGAAACCAAAATAGGATACCCATACAACTGAGATAACTTCTATAGAAGAAGTCTCACTAGGATTTGGTTCATATCCTAGGCCACGAAACTCAACTCCTCAAACTCCTATTTATATGTCTCTTACTCATGATGAGAATGACCATACTACCATTCAACATGACCTACTGTCTTCTCCTTCCCATACATTGCAGACAGTAGAGACTATTGTGTATGCTAAGACATCTAACCCACATCTTTTACATGAAGATATTGACCCTAGGAGGGAAAAGGTCAATATAGAAGAGGTTGTCTCTAACACTGATCCATCAATTGTTTAGCAAGATAGAGATAACAAAAGTAGGACCTCAACCATAACAACTCATCTTGAAAATGTGTCTTTTGAGTTATTCCTTAAGGAGAGGAATTCAGTGCACTAAGAAACCACATCTGGTGGTGAGGGTGTAGAGCCTCGGCCTATAAGCTCATCAAGTCCCAAGGATTCCATATCTATGGATGAGCGAAGTCCAAAAACAATTAAGGAATTAATGGTATATAACCTTGAATTGCACAAAGACTAACTGTCTAATAAGAAGAATATTTAAGGCTTCAAGGTTATGCTGAGAGAGCCATGGTTTTCGAACTTAAGAATTGTCTATTGAAAGCTTCGGAAGATATCGTACTTGAGGTGTAAGCTCAACTCAGGACTCTCTAAGACCAGGCTGCAAGATTTGCTAACTTAGAATCTCAATTCAACATTTTTTAGCATTCAGCAGTCAATAGCTAGGGCCATGGACCTTTAACTTAAGGTTGGATCCCTTCAAGAGACTATTGAGCTTTAAAATCATCTTAGCCTCCAAGTTTCTTCAGCACCATAAGAACTTTTGGATGTGCCTCTACAGGACCAGGTAGGGATGGTCAATACGATCAGTTTCACAATAATAAGAGACTTGCAACACTTAACTGATCAAATAGGGAACTGGGTTTTGGTTTATGATACTATGAACACAAGTAAATATGAGACAGAACAAAGAACTAGAACAAGATAAAGTTTGGTTTTCAAAGATGTTATATATTCCTCTCAAGTTCTATTACAAGTGTTATAAAGCATAAAAATAAATCCAAGTACTTGAGACACTTTATACTACATCTTACAGACGGGTATACTTTTAAAGCCAGCTGGAAACATTAATCTAGACAACAAGATCAATGCATTGTCAAAAGGAATATTGTCTTTTGACTTATGACTTATGACTATAACATGCCATAGCTCACATCCTAATATATTACAAAAAGGATAAAAGGTACAAAAGTAGAAAGTTACAGACCAATGACTATAATCTACAGTTGACAAAAGCATGGACCTTTTCACCAACTTATTTAAGTTGGTGAGTCTTTAGAGTGGCAGCAGAAAGTTGTTCGGCTTTTTGTCAAAAGGTGATCGGAGAAAGAATGTCTTTTCTATCGTTGGAAGAAGTCAGTCTTTGCTTCGGAAGATTTTGTCTTCAAAGCTTCAGAAGACTTCATTGTTGGCTTTGGAAGATTTTTTCAATTGGCTTTAGAAGATTTTACAATTAGCTTATTTTTCTTTCAGTTGTGTAAAACTTCCGAAATAACTTTACTTTGCACTTCACGCAAGCATGCTAAGAGCTCTTTATTTGCATCAGCCTTCAAGTGTAAACCTTATTGCCTTCCTTCACTCTTTTAGTTTCATATGGAATCTCATATGATATTATCTAAAAGGAGGTAGATGAGCCCAAAGAAGTTAAAAACATTCTTCTGGGTTTGGTTGATAAAGTTGTCAATTTCTAACAAATTTCATTTTTTTAAGATGGAATGAAGACTATGATCCTCTATCTAAAGTTGAAGCCAAATTAAAAAATATACTAGAAAGATATGGACATGACATCTCAAAGGAGAAGGAAATAGAAGCCAAACGAGCAATGAAGAGAATGAACCAAAATGTTTAGCTTAGGAAGAAAAGGATGGATGCAATGAAAAGATCTAGTACTTCTGCTCTCTCTCTCTCTCAAAAGTAAAAAAATGATGAGAAATTATCAAAACAAGAACTAGTGCTAGGACTTAAAGCCACAACCAAGCTATCTGCTAAAAAAGAAACTCCACTACTAAAAGTGCTATCGGAAGCTGCAAAAGAGTTGACAAAATAAGCTACTAATGTAACTTTTGAAATAGCCAGACAAGAGACTTTTTCAATAGATGACTCAGAAGGAGGAATGATAGTCTACACAAGAGGAACCTAAACCATGAAGATGATATGGAAAGACATGGTTGGACTCTTGAAGAAGAAACAAGCCAACTTCATAAAGTTTACAAGGACACACCTGAGTCTAAACACAACAAATCAACTAAGGTGATATATGGTCAAGTAGATATTAAAACTAAAACCCCAGTTAGCTCTAATGTGAGTGTAAAAACAGATGGCCTAGAAGTTAGCAAGGATGCTGAAAGAGTTCAGACAACTATTGATTATCTCAAATCAGCTTATGGGCATCAGATGTACCTACTAAACCTTGATTAGTTGGACCTACTTCAAGTTATGCCTTGCATAAAGGTAAAAGACCTATGATTGCTAAGGAAGAAGTTTAGATGAGTCTTAGGAAAGGCAGGTGAGATTCGTAATGACAAAAAAATAAGGTTGTTCCCATAGAAGGTTGATAATAAACTCATAGAATTGCATGATGGCAAAGCTCAAGAATCTTCTTTAAAGAAGAATATTATTATCTTAATTCAAAGTGTAAAGAGTCTAGAGTTGCAAGAAGAACAATCACTTGGAGAATCTAGCAAATCAAAATCAACAACTCCATCTAAGCCAAAGGCCAAAGTTGTCAAGAAGGTGCTATCGAATTCATCTCGGAAAACTTCCAAAAGCACTCCTCAAAGGACAACCGCTCAAGAAGCTCTTGTGTCCACAACTGCTAAATTCATATGAATGACCTCCTCTCAAGAAAAGAAAGAAATATCAAGAAAAATGCCTCTTGGCATCCAACTTGAGTTGAAAGGATTCAACTTTGATAAGGTCATGGAAAGGAGTCTTGCTAAGATGAAATCAAAACCTATAGCTTTCATTCATCCTAAGATGAAGAAATCAATAGAGTTAGCTAGAAGAAAAAGCAACAAAGGAAGATGTACTTAAGATACTATGGTTTCTCTAGCTAACAAATAGGACTAATGAGTATGTCTACTCTTGATCTAAACATCAGAGGAATTGAAAAGAGGGTTGTATCCGGAGAGCTCCCAAAGTATAATAAAGATAGAGAGGAATAGGAAAGACAACAAACAATGAACTAGAAAACTACTCAAAGGTCTTCCAATCTGTCGATTGAGCTTCAGGCATATCCTGATTCTGACTCAACTACTTCTGATGATGATCAACCCATTTCATCAGTCCCTACCAAGAAGAAATTTATGCCTAAAATAATAGTAAAGGCAGGGGTGACTAGCCCAGAGGTGGATAAGAAAATTTTTAAAAGAACAAAGGTTTTGGGTGCTAGGCATATAACCCAAATGAAGATATTTGAAATCAAGAAGGCAAATAAAGAGATCATGTAAATAAAATACTTAATATGCCCCTTGATATCTTAGAGCAAGTTTATAAGTACCTTAGCATCTTTGGATGTAGAAATGAAAAATCTAAAATGTTACTCCAAAAGATGTTATCCTTAGTTAAAGATTAAACTTATGAAAAGATCACTACAACTCCATTTTCAGTATATGATCCAATAGTGGAATGGGAAAACGATCAAAACAAGAACACATACTTCATCACTAGATCAACAGCTAGAAGGGTAGCTTACTCAAAAAAACAACTTTTTTGCGTCCACAGATTTGAGATAGCTTACCTAAACACACTAAGGTTTAGAGACATTAATAATGACTCTATGGCAAAGGAAGTAGAGAAGATGCTAATAAGGATTTATAAGTCATATCTTGAAAACTCAAAGTAGGCTTCAGAACAAAAAAAAGAAAGATAAAAGAGTCTAAAGCTACTGAAGCCACCATATCTACGGGTCCTACACCTAACACTCAAACACAATCATTTCCTCCTACCACTCAAAATGCTCAAAGTACTAAGCATGTATCTCTATTAGTCCAACAAGCTCCTCAAGAAGCTAAATCTCTTACACAAACTCAGTTTGATTACTTGAAAGATGAAATGGTCATGACTACATCTTTAGAAAGGATAAAAAATTAAGATAATACTAAATAAACCTATTTGAGAAGAACTCTTAAAATCTGGCCAAGAGGAAAACTCAGAAAGTGATGGTACAAACATCATCAACTAGGAATAAGATTTGAAGGCTAAGAGGTACTTCATTGAAAGAAAGAACAAGTCTATGTCCTTCTTCCAGACTAAGTTAAAAGTTCTAAACCTTAAGCTTGAAAATCTACAAAAGACATTCTCCTTAATCAAAAAGTATAAAGGCATGCCTTACATGTACAAATCAATGGCATCTATTCTAAAGATGAAGATTGGGAAAGGAATTGAAGTAGAACCAAGTGAAGATAAAGAAGAAGATGTTCTACATGTAACTTCACTGAGTATTCATGATCTATCACCCATTGGAGTTATAATTCCTCAACTAACACCTTCTTTCTGAACTTTACTGGTGCCGAAAAGACTGAAATTAAAGAGTATGACCTCTTCAGACTATCTCATCACAACATGAGGGATTTAGTAAGTCTACCTCTTAAACCCCTTTAAGAGATAGAAGATGATACATGTATAAGTTGCTGCTGATAAGGATGCTTCAAGGATAAGAAAGAGTTTTAATAGTATCATCCTAAGGGAAATGTGTCGATCTTTTAAGAGAATGGAGCAACCAAAAACTCAAGGCTACAGCACCAGCTATCAACTCCTAAAATTTGCCAAGAGCTGACTTATGACCTATTAGTAACTTGATGTGCTACTAAATGATAGTGTTGATTTGCACTCAACTTCATGAACTGTTGATCGACAACTACATTAGACAAGACTTTCTATATTGAAGTACATTAGCGGCTGCAATGTTCTGCCTTTTGGAGATAATATTGTACTCAAGCTGCTGATCTCTAATGTGTCGATTGCCTATCTATGATGTACACATGTTATCCTAAACCATAAATAGATGTAAAGTGATTTATTCTTAGTGTTTAGATTTCTTAGTATAAATATCTCCCACTTGTATAGTTTTGATGTTAGTTTATTAGCCCACTTGTTATCTGTTGTTATTTACTTATTGTAATCAGAAAAGATTAATCAAGTGAATACTTCAAAAAAACATCTTATGTCTTTATTTTTATTCAAAGTATCTAAGTTTGTTAGTAAGATAGTTGACTTAAATTCCACATTTATCATCTAGTGATCACTAAAAAAGTCTTTTTAGTTCATAACCCGATCCAATAGTATCTATGCATAGAAGGTTGCATGTCACTAGAGACTTGCTTCATGCAATAATATTATTAGAGTCTTATTGTATGTAAACATTTAATTACTTTGATTTGTGTATTTTATAGTCATTAGAGTGTTATCATATGCAAGCATGTCATATAAGTCTTGTCTGGTATAAGCATATCATTGGAGTCTTATTATGTGCAGACATATGGTTATTTTATTTTGTGTATTGCATGGTCATTATAATCTTGCTTCGCATAAGCATATCACTAGAGACATAAGCTGCATCATAATAGGTTTTATGTTGACAAAATGTACTTTATCATTTTTATGATAAGTCATATCATTGTTTCACTGTCTTAAGATTACATTAACTTCAGTATCATCCAATTTTTCTGTTTTTTTTAATATGCAATCTACTCCACCAGCGACAAAAGCATTGCATTAAATAACTTTAAAAAATCGTTTATAAAAAATAATTATGTTATACGTACGTGTCAAGTCGAATCACATGATACATCATAAAAACTAACGGAGTCAATGAACAGTTAGAAATGAATTGTTATTAGTAACAAAATTAAAATTTAGGATTATTACTTGTTAAGTTATTAGTTGGAATTAATATTGGTCAATAGTCAATGGTTTAGATTATGAAAATTTAACTTTTCTAATTTTATTATCTATAAGTTATTAATCTATTTTTCTCCTTTCTTAATTAATTAATTTCTTGTTCTTTGTTTCTCATCAAAGAATATTTTTATTTACATAACTAGCTTTATTTAACCAAAGCAAAGCATAACGGACAAATAACCAAACAACGTTCCCTTTAACCGAAACCAAATAGTTTGTAACCGTAAACCAATTGGTTATAAAATTAAGAACCAAAATGTCATTAACTAATTCAATTTAAATGGAAATTACCCTTAATTTAGAGGCTAGTAAGTTACCCAAATTGCCTCTAAAGTATGCATATATGTCACGTCAAGGAAAGATATAATAAGATCTTTTGTTTTTTGTAAGAACTCTTTTTTTATATATGTATGTGTAAAAAACTAATTTACACATGTCTAGACATGCGTTCAAAAAGAGTTAGCTATAGTTCTCACTAAATTAAAATTATCAATTACTTGTTTTGAAAACTATGGAAACTTTTTTTAAAAAGTAGTTTACAAAGTTCTAATGAAAAATATGAATTGACAAATAACTCTCTTATGTCACCTTTTATTACAAACCAATATCATCTTGTAAAATTTTAGTCATTATAACAAGTTGTGTCGAAAGTTAGATATGTTTATGAACAAAACAAAGTGGCATAATGGGCACATCATGAGAATACCAATCATAGATATAAGTCTTCAACTAACAAATCCCTATTTGGTCTAATCCTCACTAGACAAACTTCCATGATTCAAGCATGACTATGAGCCACCTCAATTCTTATGGCTTTTCTATATCGATAGGAGACATCGTCCTATTAATTTAATTATAAAGATTCCCTCAAAATAATAAAGACATTTCCCTAGATCTTAACTAAAGTGCATTACTAGGGATATGGACGATAGTAATTTATATCTTTTTGCATTTTATTGGAAAACACCATTAAATTAATAACATTAACTTCCTTTTATTTTCCCCTATTCCTTGGTAATTTCCTTTGTTCTTATATCCCTATGGATGAGTCCGTAGGACGAACATCCAGAGATGGATTTTATGACGAGTGTGATCCGTGCTCCATCAAGCCTGGATCTAGGCAACGTCTGTGTAGATTCATTACTTCATACATCCATTGAAGATGCTCTTAAAACCTCAAAATAGTATGTTTTAGAAAAAATATATGTGCATCTAATTCATCTCTCGTTACGTAATGTAGAAATATTTGTCTGGTTATTTTGATACAAATAATATCATCTTATTATCACTAGGAAGAACCAATGTAAATTTGATCATAAACAAGGAAAATTCAAAATAAAATGCACACACTTGCTTTAGTTAAAGATTGTTGTACCAAATAAAAGTTTAATCAACGTTTAGTGTTATCATTTTGTTTAATACATATAACCTAATATTAAATTGGTAGCCAACTAAGTTGTAGGCGTACGATGAGATTTTATATTATAAGTTATACTTTAATAAATCGATGAAGATGTTTCTGAATAGAGAATTAAAGTTGGAATGTTAATTTTGTCATTTACCACTATGCGGAGAGACAACGCTTTATATTAAGAAGCGTGCTACGACAAAAAGCACGACCTTGCTTGATTACTTCCCTAATTTATATAAATTAATTGTACTAATAATACTTTATTAGTAATAACATGATAATAAAATAATAAACACTAAGTTGTTTCAAATCAAAGGAACCGCGTTAAATAATAAATACATCCATAAACAAAAAACAAGAAATTAGCTGTACATGCGATAATCATGGTTTAAATGATCTGACACGTTACAGGTATATATTTATGTTTAAATTTAAGTGTTTAGAAAAATATAAAGAAAAGGGATATGCTTTATTTAAATTGAACTACTAAAGATGGTTGCTTTAGATTATTAACGGTGTAAAGAAGAAATTGGTGATCGTATGCTTGTGACTTGTGAGAAATGAGAAAGGATATGTACACACGAAAAAAGGTATGGGTCTTTAATGGAGAGGTTTGAGGGAAGTAAAAAGCAAAAGGTATTCAATGAAAGATTGATCGATATGTTGAATGAATTGTTGTAAAACATGACGTGGTTAATGTTTTTACCGAGAGATACAAATGAAATTTACTATTTGACTGCTCCGTGAGTTTTAACGAAGGTGACGGACAGAGATTTGTGATTCGTTGTATGACCTTATTTACAATGTATAAGAAAATAATGTTTTGAATGGATTACTAATGAATTTCACCGAATAAATAACAAGAAAATATTGTGTCATTAACGACGTTTAGTCTATTTTAAAAACTAGTTACATTTCATTGTCAGCTTTTAAAATGTAATCGAATGTACAAACAATTAAAAGTTACTGTAAACTCTAAAGGAATTTCATTTGTACAATCTATTCTATATTATAAAGTGAGTTAGAAACCAATATATTACATGAGTAGAAAAAATTTAATATATTTAATCATTAGGTTTATTTAATAATTTTATAAGTTACTAATAATATAATAAATAATAAAATTTTTAAAAATTATAAATAACAATAATAAAAGTCAAGAAATATAGAATTATATTTTAAGATAAAGTACATGAATAATTGCATATATCACCTTTTAAAACTATTTAATTGCATATTTACCCAATTTAAAATTATAATTGCATATGTCCTCTCCCTTAATCTTTTTAGTTGTGTATTTACCAAATTCACAACAAAATTGCATATATCCCCTCTTTTAACGAACAAAATTTTTAATTTATCCATTGATTTATTTTATTAAAAATAAACAAAACTATTAAACTTTTTCAATTTTCACATACACCCATTTTTAGCTAATGTTTATTCTTTTTACATTTTTTAATAACTTTTTGCTAATGAGTGTTTTTAGTTTCTTCAACTTTTTTTCATTTTTTGTTGTTTTATTTTACGGTATTCTATAAGATTTAATCTATTCTTCTTTATCAAACTTTTAAGGTAACAATAATAAAATACAACACAAATACCAAACTTTTAATTCGTTACACAACCAAAATAATTACGACAAAAAGCAATGACAAACAACTATGAGTAAAATAGTCATCCTATGGTCTATTTTTAATAAAAAAAATGTTAAAATGGGTAAATTTAATATTTTTTACATTAAAATAGGAGTAACATACAATTTTAGTTTTAAGTTGGGTAAATATGCAATAAATAGATTAAGGATTAGGATATATGCAAAATTGGTTTTGGGTTGGGTAAATATGCAATTAATAAAGTTTACAAAGAGATATATGCAATTTCCTCTAAGTTATAATTAAACTTATAATTTAGTATATTTTAATAATTTATTAGAATAAGAGGATTTATATTCTGGATATTTAAATTTAATTAGGAATGGTTCAAATACAAAGTGTTTGATGGAATTTACTTTTTGGGTTTTGAACTTAGAACACAAAAACAAAACAATGAATTCCCCAAGTATCGATTTTAATCTCTCAAATATAACAACAAGGGATTTTAATCTCTCAAATATAACAACAAGGTGTTATAGATTCAGTACTCACTAATCATAGTACGGAAACTCATAATTAATTATATGAGATCTATGTATGTTTATGATCGAGTGTGTTTGTGTGCTTGAATAATAATAACTGTTTGTTTGATTGATTGTTCAAAAGCTTACAAAGGATTAGTGTATACTACTATTTATAACTTATACAAATTCTTATGTAAACAAAATACATATGATCCTAAGTCTATAAGTCGTCCGCTATGAATGATTAGCTATTTGATGTACATGATAAGATGTCTGCAGTGGAAGTTAACCTACTTGTCCGTTATGCCTTGGATGTTGTTCGTTGTGAACACTTAGACTTTGTTCTTCATCCGCTGCAGCTTCTTATTCATCCGCTGTGGACAATTCTTCATCCGCTGTGGACACTTAAGCAAAATTTTCCTTTTATCTACAAACTTGAAAAAGAAATTTAAAGTTAATTAGTGTTTGATATGAATGTTAATTATGTTTATGTGTGTTAATGGTTGTTTAAATGTTAGAACATATTATGTTTGATTATGTCAAACATTATCCTTTTATGCACTTGTTAAGTCCAATAGTGTTTTATAGCTAAAAAGCTTAAGAAGTATTAACATGTTGACACGTTTTCTTTTGATCAAATTAGATTGGGGGCAAAATGGGTAATGTTCCTCCTTCTCACGTTCCACCTTTTTTTAAACATTCATAACTTTTCATACGACATTATTTTTTTTAGAGAAATGTGTACCATAAAAACGAACATTTTTATGTTTAAAACGCTTATAGTGTTGATATAAAGAAAATAAAGTTTTTAACTCATTGTGTCGTCATGTTATTATATAATCTTCTAAATTGATGATGCTTACACAATTATCTAATAAGAAATACACAATAAACTTGAAACATAAAAAATGTTTAAATTTCTATTTATTGTGTTATTTGAAATCATAAAATGATTAGCATTAGACACAATGGGTAACACAATGACCAGCACTAGACTCAATGATTAGCAATAAACATAATAAGCTGCTTCACAAGTATTACACAATGACATAATTAAAATTACATAATGAACTAAAAAACGCAAAAAACAAATATAATTTTTAGGATTATGTTATTTGAAAATCATTACTATGAAAAACACAACACATAACATGATAATTAATATTAAACACAATAAGTAACATAATGACCAACACTATATTCGAAAATTAGGAATAAACACGATTAGTTGCTCGACGAGCATCGCATAATGACTTGATGAGAATAACAAAATGAACTAGAAAAAACATAAAAATATACATTTTTAGCATTGTTTTATTTGAAAATCATCATTTTAAAAAACACAACGCATAAAACAATTGTTAAATTACACACAATTGTCACACCCTCAAAACCCACATGCGGGGTTTTACCGCGAGGCGAGTAAACAAACCAAGATCCAAGTCATTAGTAACTCAGAATGGCACTATAGGTAACATTTAAGACAAATCATATTTTAAACTTTAAAACATAGCGGGAGCGTTTTGTAAATATTTCAAACCCAAACTAGTAAATGTAAAATGAGCAAAACACATGCCCAAACCAATGTACGTAAATATGCATAAGCCAAAAATTTAAGATAATGATTGTTCGAAGCATGCTTGACACGTGACTACTCCTAAGGGTAGCTGCTGGTAACGACCTAAGAAAAGTATACTAAAGTATCAACATGATAGTTGGTGAGTTCAAGAGTTTGTAAATCATCATAAGCAATAGCGTTTGTAAAATATAAACAAATGCATTGAAATAGATAGTTAGTCCACTTCCATTAGTAATAACCAATAATAACTTCGTGATCGAATCTGACTATGTTCATTTGTTTGCCTTCTGCCATGACATACTAAGTCGTGACGTTGTTAGTCATTTAGGACAATATTGAACCCACTTGACCTCTAGTTGTACGGGTGGGGCTTGTCAGACCCATTAGTACTATCCAAGATTTCCCGCTAGATTCCTTAATTAACAATGAAAGTGTAAGGGATTTCAATGGTATACGCATTATGTTATACTAAACACATGTTAAAATAATAAAGCGTTTAAAAAAGTATGCTTTATCCCCTAAAAAGAGTAAGAGGCTATTTGGCAGCATTTGAATCAGTTTCTTAATGGTTCAGATATCTAAATGGTTCAACACTTAATGGTTTAGACTGTTTGTTTCGCGAGCAAATGTCTGAATGGTTTAGACATTTGCCTCTAAATGGTTAAGCATTATAAAAATGCTGAATGGTTGAGGTCTAATGCTGAATGATTAAGACCTCTTATCTGAATTGGTCAGACATTTGCCTTTAACTAGTTAAGCGATATACTAGCTCTTAATGTTCAGACCTCTTAATGTTTTAGCATTTAGTGGTTCGAACCTTTTATTGTTTCAGCACTTAATCATTCACAAATTGCCAAACATCCCCTAAATAAAAGTAGGGAATTGAACTCACGTGGTGCGCAAACGAATAAAAGTATGGAAGTTAACGGTAAGTGGAAAGACAACCCGTCAAAGGTTACCTTTAACACGCGAGTACATAAGTACATGTAACTAGAAAGTTTAACAACCCTATGTGCTCAATAAACACGTTGATCCAAGGGTTTTGGAAAACAAAGAATCATTTGACCTACTTGACCCGTTGGTGACATGTTAATTGAAATCTAGTTTGATCAAGTTTAGTAACTCATTACACATGATCATCATACAAGTTATTCATTTATGCCATGTTGAATCTTAAGTACTAACAAGATCATCATAGCAACATATATTATCATTCAACCCATCCGAGTCTCAACCAATTATCATGCTCAACATAAATATAATTAGATCATAAATAACAAATCATACATTGAGTTTAATCATGCACTACATGCCATGTGAAGCCATTCACGACCTCATACCCTAAACTCTATCAATCCTACTAAGTAGGGCTTTAGATTCGCACACGCGTATGATGATCATTATCACTACTCAACAAGATCTATACCAACTAACATACACAAAAATGATCTATTATAATCCCAAACTTGATTCCTTAACCTCCTAACATAACCCAATACATTGCAATATTCCATAAAACCTAGATTTCCCAAATAACTATCAAGTATCCACATGATCCAATTAACACATTCTAGCACATTAGATATCATCAACAAGCATTCTAGCATGATCCTAACATTATAAGCATACCCAATTCACAATATCCAATGATTCACATCAATAAAGTTCCCCTTTCGGGAAAGTTACACCCAAAACCAACTATCATCCAATTCAATCATGAATTCATCAATTTAATACCTAATCTAGTTCATAATAGTCATCTAGACATAATAACATTAACAATTCATCAAAATTCTCAAATCTCATGCATAAAAGTTACTAGTTATAGTAAGAGGTATGAACAACACATCATTTTTATGAATTTCTTACATAATCCCGTAAACCAACATCAATGCAATACAACTAACATCAAAACATCATCAAACAACATCAATTTTGTGATATCATGCTCCAATTGAACTAGGGTTCTTCTTGAATCAAAAACTGTGAAAAACTAATCAAAATGTTACCTTTAATCGTGTAATGATCAAGAATTAGACTTGCTAACACGTAGTAGTGAGTAGAACCAAGCAAAATGGAATGAGTTTGAGTGTTTTTATCAAAATTCGTGAGGGTGAGGGAAGGGGGAGGCTTCAGCCAATTGAAGGGCATAATGAGGGCTAGGGTTGGTTTTTATTAAAATTAACTTTAGTAGTTTTACACTTTAACCCTCCTTAATCATCTTTTGTAAAAATAAGTCTTTTAACACTTTTAAATAATTTTAACTACAAAAATCATTTATTATATTCAATAATAATAATAATATATTTTTTAACTAGCAACAAAACACATGAATTAAATACCACAAGTTGTCATGTTATCAAGTAAAATTCACAAATAATATTTAAAATTCATAAATCACATAACCACAAACTAATAATTAAAATTATTAATTAAATTATTATTTGTTAACCATAGAAATTTTGTTGGTTACCCGCATGAGACTTCACTTAGAAATTTTTCTAAGTGTCAACTCAACCGTATGTGTTATCCATTGTGTTATCCATTGGTATGTGAATAACTCAACCAAGCCTGATTTAGTTCCTTTGCACCTAAATGTTAACTTTTATGTGGCTTCCTTTATCTGAATGTGATTTCTTATCACGTATCTGACTATCTCACTCATATCTAGCAAAATTCTTGGAATATTTACTTGATAGCATCTAGAAAGATAGAAAGTTTTATGTTTAATATGAGTTACATATGTGTAATATGATGTATAGTCTATGATAGTATGAATACTAAGTTATCATAAATTGTATGAAGAGATGAAAATGATAATAATACATAGCTGAAGTATGTAATGAATGAAGTAAGCTAAAGAATAATTGATTTAAAAGGTGCTAAAATGTAATTACTGTTATGATAAGAAGTTAAGGAATGATAAAGAAAGATAACAATAATTACAAAACATATAAGGGCCCAAAATACTGAAGCTAATAGTTTTAATTCTAGCAAGGTAGATAGGAGTTTTAGTTATATTCTCACTTGCTAATGAAGATCTGTCTTGTGCAATCTCACCCGCTAAATAAGACAAGCCTAATGCCATTAAAGGATATATGCTCTGTGCATCTTGCCTGCTAAAGAAATTTTACCTAGTGTAAACTCACCTAATAAGAGTTTGGCTACTATTGTCCGCTTACCAATTAAAGGAAATTTTACCTAGTGTAAACTCACTTAATAAGAGTTTGGCTATTATTGTCGGCTTACCAATTAAAGGAGTTATGTGCTTGTACAAGCTTAAATTAATTAAAAAAAGTAATGATAACAAATGGTTAAAGGATAATAGTCATGAAGGTATTGTTAAAGTGATAGATAAAAGTGATAATTAAAGATAGCTAAAGTTTGTGGATGGCGGATATGCTAAAGAATTTTGCTACATTTAAAATTAGAACTCATTCGGTAACGTTAATATTTGTTTGCCTATTAGTTTGACAGGTATGATAAAGAATAAAATAAAGTTAGCTTGGCATGGATGCGAGTACCATCATGTTGTATGAAAGACGGATAATATACATAAAAACCTTGATTAGTTAAAGTTTGAAATTTTAATGACTATAGAGAATGAATGATGGAATGATGATTATTTTTGCTGCTATGAGTGATTGATTGTTTAAAGTTTAAGTTTAAAAATTATGTGATTCCGATGTCCAAATTAATTGTGAGATAAACTGGAAACGATGCATTACAAAATTAAGACGTTGTAAAAGCTATTTTCATCACTATCTTCAAATTATATATGAATGCACCACACAGACCTAATTTCTGAAAGGGGCATTCCTTATAAACTGAGACATGATCATCACTAAAGCTTAACTTATATCGTTTAAATCGACATTGACTTGAGTGTTGAATATTAAGTAATACTTTAAGGATCATACCACTTATTCTATTTTAATTAGATAATTTATAATATTAAGTAATACTTTAAGGATCATACCATTTATTCTATTTTAATTAGATAATTTAGTGTTATAACGGTTATCTTGAAAAGAACTACAATTAAAACTGCATTAACACAAATTAGTATATACTGAATATCTCTACTATCATTTATAAATACTGGTAATAAGGCACGCTTTTGTTATGATAAAATAATTATTAGTGATTATCAAAGTGTTGATTTTCAAGATAAAACAAAATTTATCTAAAGTAAGAAACTATCATAGGTGTCGATCTTGCACTCTTTGTTCTAGAAATAGTGTAATAATGCATAGAATTAACAAATAAAAGTAAATCATTACCCCATATGTTTCTTAGTAGTCATACAGGGGTGACAATGGGCGGGACAAGCGGGTTGGGCATCCGATTTTGTACGGGTGAGACACTTAAACAATAAGACTAAAAGAAGACGGTGTGCTTTATATATATCATGTCACAATAATTGGCTCATATCCATCCCTAAAGAAATATTAGATGTGACAAATTGGATGCGTTGGTCAGGTTGGGTAATCGTTCAAAATGGGTTCGGGTCAGAACAGTGTTACAAATATATTAGAATTTACTTAAGATATTGGTGTCTGGGATTTACCAATATAATTTTTTTTTAAATATATAGATCACAAAAAAGTTGTCTTAATGTTTGGATGTTTTTTTTAAGTTTTCACATTTAAATCATGATACGTATAAATGTCGTGGTAGGATCGTGCATTAACGGTCTGAATTCTGATATGGCAAACAAGATTAATGAATCGAATACCTAGCATAAGAAGCATCATGATACGAAGGTGCATCTTTTTTGTGATCTATATATTTTAAAGAAAATTATATTGGTAAATCCCAGACACCAATATCTTAAGTAAATTCTAATATATTTGTAACACTATTCTGACCCGAACCCATTTTGAACGATTACCCAACCTGACCAACGCATCCAATTTGTCACATCTAATATTTCTTTAGGGATGGATATGAGCCAATTATTGTGACATGATATATATAAAGCTAGATCACATAAAAATGTATATACAATTTTATAAAGCTTGCCTATTAAAAACAAAAGCCTTATAAAACAATTTGAGATATGTAAAAGATTCGGTTGATGAGGACGTCACGTATTAAAATGCAAAGTTGAAAGAGTAAATTGTTTGTAAAAGGCTTAAAAGGTTTATAATATAATGTAACTATATTTAGCTAGTATTATGCCCTATGTATTGTGACGGGAAAACGTACTAAATTGCATTATTGTCACACTGTTGCTAGCGGTCACCAACACTGTAAAAGCTCACAAAACAAAAAGAATTAAAAATAATAAGAAAACGTAAACGTAAAAACATTGAACTATGCACGCCTATTGTGACTTGTTAACGTGCAAAAATCAGACAAAAACGTAAAACACAACGTTGTCGTTACATGAAAAAACAGAGGCGAAAACGTTAAAACACATACACATGTTGCGGCATGTTAACTCAAAACTTTTAAAATGAAACATAATAACGAAAAAAATTATAAATATGAAAATACATGAGACCAAAGTTGAAATTAAAAAATATTAAGGGTTAAATGTAAAATATAAAAGCTATTAGGGTTAAAAGTAAAACTTTAAAGAAAAAACAAAAATACAACTAAAGCATGATGTACAACTAATAATGAATAATTAGATTGACAATTGGTAATATATATAATATTATTAAGGTTTATTGAATTTTAATAATCTCAACTTTCATTTATTGGTTGGGATTAATCTCAACTCAAGAAATATTTACAAGTACTCCTAACTTTGAACTTATTTTCTTCCATTGATTTCTTACTAACCGAGAGTTAACTCTCGTTAGTTTTTTTTATGACATGAGGCTAATTTTAAGCTATTTTTCAACTCCAGCACCGTATAGTCTCAATTAAGTTTGTTTTCTATTGTCTAACCTCCATCATCACTTGAAATCTACCTCCAACGAGTTTGGTCGTTCAAATCAGGATGTGAAGATTGACGAGTTTTTAGGTGCGGAAGTTTCAAATTGACAGACCTGATGATAGATTTCAACTTTTGGTTTAGTGTTTTGGCCACCAAAATACTCCATATCATCAAAAAACTACTGAGATTAACTCTCAGTTAGTAAGAGATCGTTGAAGGAAAATAAACTCAAAGTTAAGAGTATATATAAATACTTACTGAGTTAGGATTAATCCTTGTTAATAAATAAAACTTGTGATTATTAAAATCCAATAACCCTCTTATTAATATGCAAAAACAAACATGAAAAATATATCAAGATATATCAAATTGTTGCGCCCACAAGATAAACGATCATTATTAAGAAAAATAAAAAAGGACCACATAGTATATTGAATTATAGATACATTTAATAGTATAACTTACAATGTTGGTACCCTTGGTTTGGACACTCAGAAAACCAATCTTTTAACAAATCAAATCTTGTGATTTGTATTTTATAACTCTTTCAGTACAGTACATTTATAAAATTTATTTATTATAAAATGATTAAACGTTGTTGGACTAAAATGATAATTAAAAAACCTCAAGGAACAAAAGCATAATTTAATCTATATATATAAATGTTTTTGTTTTTATTTTCAAAGTTTAATTAAACTTTTTTTTTACTTTTGGTTTTATTAAATGTTCTTTTTCAAACAATCAACGTCTTTTAAACCATTTGGGTTTGTTAATTTATTTTTTACCTGTTTATCTTATTTATAAAAACTTTTTCGAGCATTCAACTTATTAATTTTTTTTATAACCCTTTAGGCTTACTTAAACGTTCTTTTAACCATTTGTTTTATTTAACAATTTCAGCTTATTATAACGATTTTTTGAAATATCTTCTTAGCTTATTTTAAAGTCTTTTTGAAAAGTCTTTTCAAGTGTATTTGAATTCAAATGAATGATTTAAACCGTTTTGTTTATTTAAGCTATTGAAATAAGCTTAATTTAAAAAGTCTTTCTAAAGGTAAACAGTTTAATAGAAGTGTAATAAGCCAAACAAGTTATAAAGTCATTTTAAAAAGACGGTAAATATACCAAACTCTTTACAAAATAAGTTTAATTTAAAAAAGAGTTAAATAAGGTGTTAAAAAACCAAATAGTTAAAAGAAGATGAATGTTTTTAATAAAACAAACGATACAAAAAAAATGTTCAAGTAAGCCTAAAGGCTTAAAAAAGAAGTTTAATAAGGGGAATGGATTAAAAGTAATTAAATAAGATGAACGGTTAAATATTAAATTAAATATGTCGAATGGTTTAAAAAGATGTTTAAAAACCGTTTGTTTAAAGAAAGACATTTTAATAAAATATAACAATTTAAATTCATTTACAGCCAATGAGTCCTAGATCAAATAGTTTATGAGGAGGCACCTCGTGACTTTTCAAAGTGGAGATCATAGGTTGGAGTCTCACTAGGTGTAATATGCTCCAACTGGGCCAAGGATTTTATCATAGTGGCCTTTGGGTGGTGGGTTTCCATTGGAATGGTGGGCGAGCTGGGTCACCAGCGTTGTCTGTGTTCGCGAGCGTGGGTGGTCTTTCGCCAATGGGTTTATCCGGGTGACCGGACTTAATAATTATTCGTTGGCCGTTAAAAAAATCGTTTTAAAAAAAACTTTGAAACATTAAAAAAAAGGCATTTTCCTTTAATATGCAAGAGTAAATTGCGCTTTTCTCCCAAAGTTTTTATCATTTTAGTTCAAAGGTGTTTTAGCTATTTTATTTGAAACTAAAAGAAAATCTAACTCTGTTGATATAGGTGTTTTAGCTACTTTATTTGAAACTAAAAGAAAATTTAACTGTGTTAATATATTGAGTTGAAAGTGTTATAGAATGTATAAACCACATGGCTTCATTTGTTAAAAGTTTTTTTTTGACACAAATGGTTAAAGTGCAATATAATAATAAATGCAACATAAAACTCCTGAAGTAATTTAAAGAAAATATAGTTATTATAATCTTTAATTGTACGAAAGTTGTTTTCACAATAGAAAAATACAAATATTACACGTACTTATGAGGTTTAGATAAATAAAACTCTAGTTTCTTGTATGTATAAGATAAATTTCAAAAAATAAACAAAATAACATACCCAGTATGAGCTCAATTGTAGTTGTTGTAATATTATAAACTTCACATAAATAGCAAAACACGTTGTTGAGTGTTGTTTGTGAAAACGAAGAATATATACAACATTACAAACTTTGAACGAGAAACACCCTCACCACCCACATGTTACATAGGTTAACAAAATTAAAGTAAATATAAAACAATATAAATTATCAATTACTATTAATAAGTTGTAATATATACACATGTGAAGATAGATTAAATAGATGCGTATACATGTAAATTACATAAAAGATTTAAATACATAGAAAAATAACATTAATGTTTACAAATCTCTAAAATATTTTTTACACAAATCTTTAATCATATTCTATTAACAATTTTTCAAACTTACAAAAACCATCTTTTAAGAATATTCTCTTGTATTATAAAAATAAAAATTTTAAATGTAAAAATATATGTTTTATAAGATAAATATCTAAATATATATTAAATAATTGTTCACTATTTTTTATATATTTTAGAATGTTAAAACAAATCTTTCTTTTGTTTTACTCTTTATAGTATTGGACTGACCCAATTTTAGCAATCTAAAAAACACAGTTTTCACGAGCAAATATTTACTCTTCAAATTTCTATTCTAGTTCTATCATTAGTTGATAGCTTTTCCGAATAGATGAACTGGTCTCTGGCCGGATAACAATTCGATTAGCTGAACAATATCACCCCTTCAACCACAATAAACTAATAGAGTAAGGTTTTATTGGATTGTTATACATTGGTAATCTTCATAAACAATCGCACGAACCTTGATTGTATAATCACGACATGATATGTCGAGATCCTTTAAAAAAACAAATTATGATTTTTACAAATGTTATGTTGAGTAATATAACTTGATAGTTTATCAATAACGTATAAACCAATATACATAAATAAAAAATTAACAAAATGAAGGTGGTCGTAGGACAAAAAATATCAGGATTAAAGTTTATTATTAAAAACTTGTTTCTTAAATCCAAGTACGTAGTATTCTAATCGAATGCATAAGCAAATGAATTGAAGATAATGATTGTGTGTATGATAGAGAAGTAAAATGAGTTCTTCATGCCAAAAATTTGTACTCTTTGATTATAATACAAGTCATTTCGTATAATTATCAAATATTGTTTATAATGGAAAAAACACAAAAAAAATTGTTATATATATATATATATATATACATATATATATA
>BJCM01145857.1:0-11179 GCA_018326385.1 Flaveria bidentis
TTCGGAAGATTTCACACTTAGAATGTTTTCTAAGGAAGAGTGTGAAACTTCCGAAGCATTCTACTTCAGTACACTTGTGCATGCATGCAGGAGAGACTTTGGATGTTTTGGGTTGCATCAGCCTTATATGAAACCTTACAAAGTCCCCCTAGGCTGATGCTACCAAAAACACTTGAACACTTCAGATATCAACAGTCCTCATCATGATGATGACCATCCTTTTTTTTATAAGATGATCAGGATCACTCAGACTCTCATAGTGTCTTCCCATATCAAAGAGATCATGTAGAGGTAGATTGAACATGTCTTGCCATGTGTAGACATCTTCAACACCTTGATCTCTAATGACATGCCATCTTTCTGGATTTGTAGTGTATGTCTAGGACAAGATGGGTCTTCCTGATGCTAGACGAGCTATTTGAATTGGAGTTGATGTAGCATCCTTTTATTGTACATCCTCAGGATGTTCTGACTCATCCTGAGGTTTGGAGATGGATGCCTCTTTCTTCTTCTTCTTTGGCTTTGGTTTAGAGGCCATCTTTTTTCTCCTTTTGAACCTTTTAACTGAGAAGACCGGCCTGCAGTACCTTGTTAATCTTCTTTGTCTTTCTCAGTTGGGTCTTCCTCTCTCACAGGTTCAAATTGAGAGGGGATAGAACCCTGCTGTGGATCTGAAGTAGAAGCTTGCTCATGCTCAGCAGGAGGTTTAGGTTGTGTTTTCTCAAATGGTTCAACCTTAACCTCCACTTCTTGAGGGATCTGACTTGGTGGGGAGTGTAAGTCAACTAGTTCTCCTCTTTGAATGTTCTGCTTGATCACCCTTATATGCTCATCCATAGTGGATAGAGACATGGGGCCAAGTCTCCTTCCGAAGAATCCATACAACTTCAAAAGCTCATCATCCTCTGCCTATTAGCAGACTTCTTCATACTTTTCTAGATGATGGCTTTGACTTTGCAGCTTCTTCCCTTAACATTTTCTTTGTGATTTTTCTTTCTTTGGTTACTTCAAGTTCATGTTGTTTGAGATACTCGAACTCACTATATTCAAAGGATATGGGAAGAAGTACATCTGCGTGATAGAGGCCTGTGGCACTCAGGTAGTTAATCATTTTGATCCTATTAGTTTCGTTGTCTACCTGAGGTTCTTGTGGAGCCACATCCTCTTGTACAGGACTTTCTTGAACTGGGGAGAGGGTAGGCATATGCTTGTAAAGTCTTTTCTATTTTCTTTCTTCTTTGATTTGAAGAAGCAATTTTGCATCCTCTGCCTCCTTTCTTTCCTTTAACAATTCCGTGTCAGCCAGTCCATTTAATTCATCTAAGGGGAAGGAGATGATATTATCAATATCATAGATCCTGGTCTGTAAATAGTTCATCCTGACTGCCCTCAACTCATCATCCTGAGTGTTTGGCCTGGGGGCAGCCCTGATAGCAGCTTCCATGAATCTAACAAACCCAATAGAGGAACTTTCTCCCCTTAGCTTCCTCTTCCTCCCTCTCTCTCTCCTCCTCAATCTCCTCAGAAGTCACTTTTCTTTTTCCTTTGTCACTAACAGACCTTTATGACTCAGGGTGGAGAGAGTTTTGGCCTTCGTTGCTTGGTGTAGCTTCCAAGCTTTAGCCAGAGAGAGGTTGTGATGCACCTTCACCAGCAGGTGCTTCACTGAGGGAATGAATTGCTAAAGTAGTTGTGGATATGCCAGGGCTCTCAGGCTCTACCACTGGGTCTTCAGTCAAGGTTTCTCGTTTGAAGCTAATCTTAGGTTCTACCTCAACATCCAGTTGACCAATAGTATTACCTTATTGTCTTTGTCTCCTTCTAAGTCTGAACGCTTTAGTAATTCTGTCTTGTATCCTTTGAGCCAGCTTGTTAGCTTGTCTAGATTGGCTTGGGTTGACAAGTGGCATGCTGATAAGGTCAAGACCTTCATAGTAGTTCAAGGTCTTAAAGTTAAAGACTTCTTGATGCCCTGAACTCTTTGAAGAATAAGGGCTCTTCTATTGGCATCATACATCCACCCTATGATGTAGTTGGAAGTTCCTTGAGGTGGAGATAACACTGCCCTTGGTATCCCGTCCTCAAAAGACTCTGAATGAAGGAGTATATAGAGTCCACATCAATATGAACTTGAGGAAGTTGTTGAGTATGGACAGTTGCAATGAGGATGGTGAGTCCTCAATATCCATACTCTATGAGGAACTCCTAGGTTTTGTGTCTGTGATGACTTTCTCCCCCTTTTTGGTAGCATCACCCACTTGCATAGGTGAGCTAGAGGTTAGATCAACCACATTCACAGGTTCTTGTGTTCCTGGTTGAGCTCTTCTTAAAGGTCTCCTAGCTAGTTTGTCCTTGAGATAAGATATCTCAAGTTACTGATCACTGACCCTGTTTTGCAAGGTAGTCACCTAAGATTCAAGGTGACTAACCTTGGAGACTAGATAGGTGCATGTTTTGGACATTTTTTGCAACTTTAGTCTCTGATTTCCCTCATCTTCATCAGAAGAATCATTAGGGGATGACATGATTGGACCAAAGTCCTCTCTCTTACCACCAACTTCAGGTTCTTGACTGTTTGATTTCCTCTGCTCACTGCCAGCCTCAGTTGAGTTGTTTCTGCGTAAAGAAAATGATTAGTTACATTTAGAAACCCAAGCCTTTTTGGTCTTAGGCTTATCAAAAGAAGTAGAAGGTAATGAAATAGTAATAGATTCTATAGTTATGCTTTGAGGATTTCTTGTTGTTGTTGATGGAGTCATTAGGTCTTTCTTTGTCTTCCACACCACCTTTAGAAGTTTGGACTTGACCATCAAAACTACGGAAGCTTTTGTGGTTTCATAAGTTTTTATGATTGGACCTTCGGAACATCCTGCTAGCACTACAACAAACTTCAATACTTTAGAAGTATTCCTTTCTTCCAAGACCAAATTTTCTTCCGAAGGCAATTTTCCACTTGCCTTCTTCATTTTGGAGCTTCTGAAGGAAACAGATTTTCCTTCTGAAGCTTTCTTCTTCTCCAGAATCCTATAATTTTCTTTCTTTGTTATGTGGAGAGTACTCTTTGGATTGTAGATACAATCTTTAGCAAGATAAGAGGTACTCCCACACATAAACAGTCCATTTTCTTCCTTCTAAGAGTCTTCTTCTGTGAACAAGGCTGAACTTGATCACTTTCAATCTCCATCTTCATATTCTCAGATGATGTGGCAATTCTTGTAGGGTTAGAACTACCTTTGGAGCTTAATGGTTCATGTTGTACAGTAGTGGTGCATAACTTATCAGCCTTCTTCATGATGATGGGATGACTTGGATATGAACTAAAACTCTTGTGGTTGGAGTTCAAGTTTGTGTCCCCTCAGTTTTAACCACTTTAAATCCTGTAGAAACAAAGACTTGTTTCTATGAAGAGTTGAAGGTGGCCTTGATCTCTTGAGCCTTCCTTGCTTTTATTTTGCTCTTTCTGATCAAGTTCTTTCTTTTGGACTTGGTCATCCCAACAGCTTTACTCTCCTCAAAGGGATAATGACCCTTCTTAGAATGCTCTTCTTCATTCTTCTTAGAGCCATTCTTCATCATCTCCTCTTCATCCTCTTTAGTCAAGGGGTCTATGAGGGGAAGCTCATGTTCACAAGTTCTAGACCTAGGATATCTTATAGACAAGATTATGTGTGGAGGAGCTATCTCACAAGATCCCAGTCCTTGCTTATTCTGATAACACACTTTTGCATGCAAGGATAAGGATATCATGTTCTTGAAGGTTTTTTCTTCAAGAACACATTTTTCTGCCCTGCTTTTGCTGATCACAAGCTCAGCCTGGCATTCAGTCAACTTAGTTATAAGATCCTTGATCTGAGTCCTATAATTGGTGTGCTCATGTTTAAGAACTGAATAGTTTTCTCTAAGTCCTCTATCTTTAACTTATAATCATTTTCAGCCTTTTGAAATCAGATTTTAAGATGTTCAAGGACTCAAGATCAGATCTCATCTCTAAGTTGTAGGACCTGTATCTATTAACTTTAGCAATACATTCAGGAGTGCAAAGATGTTCCAATACATTGGCTTCATCGTGGTCAGCCATGAGTGCTTGATTTGGGGATGCATCTTCCACCTGAAAGCTCCAGTCAAAGCCTCCTTCTTCATAAGCAACTAGCTTGCTGCTTTGGCTTCTCATTCTGGGGAGCTCTCTCAGTGTAGTTTGGTCTGGATTGAGTTTGGCCACCACTTGCTCTTGGTGCTTTGCACTCTCTAGAAAAATGTCCCATCTGGTTACAATTGTAACACTTTACCTTGGTTTTATCCAGCCCAAACTTTCCACTGGCTGCATTGCTAGGAAACTTCCTTCCTGTCCTCTTGTAGAACTTCTTGGCTCTGTGAGTGAGAAGATCTATCTGCTGAACTATCTCCATATACTCTAGATCATCTGGATGGATATAGTCTAAGTCTTCAAGAGTGAAGAGAAAGTTGCCTGAGGATTCATTAGTAGAGACAAAAGCATGAGAATAACTTGTCTCTTGGAAAGGACTTCCTTGAGTGTAGTTTTCTCTTGGAGTCTCTGGGAAGGTGATGAATGGACCGTTTTGTGAGTTGTCAGGGTAGCATATAAGAAATGTTAAGGTTCTATTCTATCCCTTTCAGTGACATGAAGGGATGAACCCATTTGATTGCTAGAGTTACTAGATGGATTTTGCATGTTCATCTCCATTTGGTATCCACTGAGAATACCATACAACTCTATCAGAGTAAGAGTCTTAAGGTTCTTTGTCCTCTTGATAACAACACAGTAATGTGTCCATTGTCTAGGAAGAGAGGACATAAACTTCCTTACAATGTCCCTATTTTCAAGAGTTACTCCAACATCCATTAGAGTATCCACAATCTCAACATACCTGAAGTATTATTGAGTCATGGTCTCACCTACTTTGAAGGTGAAGTTTTCAAACTGCTACTTAAGGAGATCTTTCTTGTTCTCCTTTGCTTTAGTTGAGACCTCATACATAAGCTTCAGTGCTTCCCATGGTTGCTTTGCAGTCTTGCACTTCTTGAAGCCTTTGTAGATTGAGTTTGGAAGAGCAGTTTGAAAGGCTGTCATGGCTTTTTGATCAATCTCTATTCTCTTCCTATCTTCATTAGAGAAGTCAGCCACAACCTTAGGAATCATACCACCACCAGTAGCAGATGGGGTGCTTGGTATGTAAGTTCTTTCAACAATAGAGTCCCACATCCTGGAGTCTTGAGACTTGATAAAGCCTTCCATTCTTTAACACCAAGTATCAAAGTCTTTAGGAGTGATCAGTGGATACTTTGTCATGGTTCCAGTTTCCATGTTAGCTTTGGAGATAGCTGCCATTTGAGATGTTAAATATTTTGTATGTGTGAGGGGTCTTATGATGGTGAGATCTTATATCAAGAGCCTGGAATGCTCTGATACCAAATGCATGACCGTTAGAAGGGTGCAATGCACTTTTAAAACACAAGAACACAAGTGGAGAGTATTCAACAACACTTAACAGATCAAATGGGGAACTAGAAAAAACAGTTTATATGAGAGCTAAGAAACACAAGTAATAAAGAGACAGAACAAGAACAGAAACAACATGCAGGACCGTTGAAGGGTATGCACTTACAACACAACAACACAAAGAGGAGAGTTGCTTAAGAACACTTAACAGATCAAATAGGGAACTGGTTAACATTTGAGTAAAGATGCTAAGAACACAAGTAAGTAAGAGACAAAACAAGATAGCAAAACACACAAGTGATTGGTTTTCAAGAATGTTGTATATTTCTTCTCAAGTTCTATTACAAATGTTACAAAAACATATCAGAAAGTTACAAGTACTTGAGATACATATACTACATCCTACAGCCGGCCATACTTTGAAGGCCAGTTGGATACAATTGACTAGACAACAACAAAATCAAATGTAGAGTCAAAAGCCGGATTGCCTTTTGACCAGTGACTATGACATGCCATAGCTCACATCCTAACATATTACAAAAAGGATAAAGTACATAAAGTAGAAAGTAACAGACTCAAGACCTCAATGTACAGTTACCAAAAGCATGGACCTTTCACCAACTTATGTAAAGTTGGTGTGTCATCAGAGTCATAGCAGAAAGGGGTCCAGCTTTATGTAAAAGGTACATCAGATAAAGAATGTGTTTAAAAAGTCTTCGGAAGAAATCCGTCTTCTAGTGTTGGCTTCGGAAGACTTTGTCTTTGAAGCTTCAGAAGACTTCATCTTTGGCTTCAGAAGATATTGGTCTTGGGTTCGGAAGCTTTCACACTTAGAATATTTTCTGATGCTAGTGTGAAACTTCCGAAGCATTCTACTTTAGTACACTTGTGCATGCATGCAGGAGAGACTTTAAGTGTTTGGGTTGCATCAGCCTCATGTTAAACCTTACAAACTCCCCTAGGCTGATACTACCAAAACACTTTGAAGACTTTAGATATTTACAGTCCTCATCATGATGATAACCATCCCTTTCTTCATGAGATAATCAGGATCACTCAGACTCTCAAAGTGTATTCTCATGTCAAAGAGATCATGCAGAGGTAGATTGAACATGTCTTGCCAAGTGTAGACATTCTCAATACCTTGATCTCTGATGACATGCCATCTTTCTGGATTTATAGTGTATGTCAAGGATAAGATGGGTGTTCCTGATGCTAGAGGAGCTATTTGAATGGGAGATGATGGAGCATCCTCTAGTTGCACATCCTCAGGATGTTCTGACACATTCCTGAGGTTTGGAGAAGGATGCTTCTCTATTCTTCTTATTTGGCTTTGGTCTTGAAGCCATCTTTTTTCTCCTCTTAGATCCTTTTAACTGAGAAGATTGGTCTGCAGAACCTGATCATATCTTTTTTGTCTTTCTCAGTTAGGTCTTCCTCCCTCACAAGTTCAGAAGGAGAGGGAGTTTGACCCTACTGCAGATCAGAAGATGAAGCTTGTTGAGGCTTAGTAGGAGGTTCAGGTTGTGTTGTCTCAGGTTGTTCAACCTTAACCTCCACTTCAGGTGGAGCTTGACTTGGAGGGGAGTGTAAGTTCCTTAGCTCAACACTCTTGATCTTCTGCTTGATTACCCTGATATGCTCATCCATAGTGGATAGAGACATAGGGCCAAGTCTCCTTCTAGAGAATCCATACAGCTTCAAGAAGCTCATCATCCTTTACCTATCAGTAGACTTCTTCATTCTTTTCTGGATGATGGCTCTTGACTTTGCAGCCTCTTCCCTTAGCTTCCTTTTGGTGATCTTTCTTTCTTTGACTATCTCAAGTTCAAGTTGTTTGAGGTACTCAAACTCAATGTAGTCAGAGGGTAAGGGAAGAAGTGCAGTAGCCTGATAGAGGCCTGTGGCACTTAGGTAGTTGATCATTTTGACCCTATCCTTTTCTTTGTCTACCTGAGGTTCTTGTGGAACCACATCCTCTTATACAGGACTTTGTTGAACTGGGGAGAGAGTAGGCACATGCTTGTATAGCCTTTTCTTTAATCTTTCTTTTTTGATTTGAAGAAGTATCTTTGCATCCTCTGCCTCCTTTCTCTCCTTTGACAATTCCATGTTAGCAACTTCATTTAATTCATCTAAGGGGAGAGAGATGATATTGTCAATGTCATAGTTCCTGGTCTGCAAGTAGTTGATCCTGACTACCTTCAACTCATCATCAGGAGTGTTTGGCCTGGGGGCAACCCTGATAGCAGCTTCCATGAGTCTTGCAGACCTAGTAGAGGAACTTTCTCCCCTCAGCTTCCTTTTCCACTCTCTCTCCTCCTCCTCAATCTCCTCAAAAGTCATTTTTCTTTTCCCTTTATCACTCACAGACCTTTGTGACTCAGGATGGAGAGAGCTTTGGCCTTTATTGCTTGGTGTAGCTTCCAAGCTCTAGCTAGAGAGAGGTAAAGATGCACCTTCTCCAGCAGGTGTCTCATAAAGGGAACCTCTACAGAAATTGATAATGGTGAGACAGGGCTCTCAGGTTCTACCATTGGGCCTTCAGTTAAGGTTTCCCCTATGAGGCTAATCTTAGGGTCTGCCTCAACATCCAATTGACCAATGATATTGCCTGATTGCCTTCATCTCCTTCTGAAGTTAAGCTCTGTAGTGATCCTATCTTGAATTCTTTAAGCTAGCTTGTCAGCTTGTCTGGATTGGCCTTGGTTGACAAGTGGCATTCTGACAAGATCAAAACTTTCATAGAAGTTCAAGGTCTGAAAATTGAAAACTTCTTGTTGCCCTTGAACTATTTGAATGATAAGGGCTCTTCTGTTTTCATCATACATCCACCCAGTAATGGGATTTGAAGTTGGTGGAGATGACATTGCCCCTGGTATCCCTTCCTCAAACAGACTCTGAATGTAGGAGTCTATGGAGTCCACATCAATGTGAACTTAAGGAAGTTGCTGAGTATGCATAATTGCAAGTGAGGATGGTGAGTCCTTAATGTTCATACTCCTTGAAGAACTCCAAGGTTTTGTAACTGTAATGACTTTCTCCCCCTTTTTGGTAGCATCACCCTCTTGCATAGGTGAGCTAGGAGTTAGGTCAATCACATTGACAAGTTCTTGTGTTCCTGGTTGAGCTCTTCTTAAAGGTCTCCTAGCTAGTTTTTCCTTGAGATAAGAAATCTCAAGTTGCTGATCATTGACCCTATTTTGCAAGGTAGTCATCTGAGATTCAAGGTGACTGACCTTGGAGACTAAATAGGTGCATGTTTGTGACAATTTTTGCATCTTTAGCCTCAGATTCCACTCATCTTCATCAGAAGAATCATTGGGGGATGACATGATTGGACCAAAGTCCTCTCTCTTACCACCAACTTTAGGTTCTTGACTGTTGGATTTCCTCTACTCACTGGTAGCCTTAGTTGAGGGCTAAGTTGCCATGGTTGAGGTCTTAATGATGTAATCACTTACAAAAGTGAGAGCCTCTTCCATATGGATATCCTAAATAGGTTCAGAAGTATCCACCTTAGTAATGGGTGACTGATGTGGGCTAGACATAGGAGACTCAGGAGCACTCATCCCTCTTTGAGAAATGGAAAAGAAGAGAGATTCATGGTACTCACTGAAACCTAAGTCTTCATCAGTATAGAAGTCAACATTAGGAATGGGTTGATTTAAGTCTAGAGGCTGGGGATGGTAGTTGTCCCTTGAAGGTTGTTCACTTGAGTGTTGAGACTCAGAGTGAAGGCTTAAAGTAGTTGGGCTTGTGAGCTCATCAGGCTGAGCATGAGGAACCTCAGCACTGATCTTTGAAGTAATGGGAGTGGTTTGCTCCTCAGGGGAAGTGGGAGCTCCAGTATCCACTCCCTCCTGTATGGGTGAGTATATAGGGGCCTACACAGACTGAATAGTCATTTTGGATTTTATTTGGTAGGTAAGGATGATTTGTGGTTGTTGTGGTGGTTGAGATGTAGAAGGTGTGGGTTCAACACTAGCTTGTGCTGCTAGGTTGTCACCTTGAGCAATGAGCTCTAACATTTTTAGGGCAAGGTTTGTTTCTACCCCTGAGAAGCCAACAGTTGGCTTCCTCAAGATTTTAAAGATGTCGGGCTTCATCTGTCCTAGTTTAAGAATATTACATGTTCCCCTTAACTGTGAGCCCAGTTCACAGTTAAGAATGTATTGAACATATCTAGGGAACATGTAGTATTCTAAGGAGTCCAAGTTTGCAAGTAAATTAGTATAAACAAATTGAGAATACCTGAACTTGACTCCTTGAACCATCCCATGCACTATGAAGGGGAGATCCTTAGGAATATGGTCCCACCCTCTATGCTTGTTAGACAAGCTGTGGATAACTACATGAAGTAGGTATTTCTACTTGGATGAGACCTTCCCTTTCCTAATGGTCTTTACAGAGAAATCTCCCTCATAGCCCATCTGCTCAAAGGAGTAGTTAACAGCTTCTTTCGGGAAGAACACCTCACCTTCTTCATGATCCAACTGAAGGTGATTGTTGATGATGGCTGGAGTGATGAAGTTTGTTCTCCCCTGTACTGTGGCAGACAGTGCCTTCTCCCCATCCATAATGACCTCTTAGCAGGTCTTCCAAAATTCAAGCAGATGATCCTTATATAGAGTAGGATCAATGGTAAGGGAGGTGAAGTAGTTTGATAAAGCCAAGAAATGGCAAACCTCTGAGAAATGTGGATCTTTCTCAGAGTTTAACAGAGCAACTTGGTTGTGTTGCTTGTGTAACTGCATGGAGAAATCAAGATCATTTCTATGGTTATGGTTGGCCATTGTGAGAAAGCTTAAGGATGAAGGAAGGATGAACGACGACGGTTTCAGAGAGATATTTGGCAAATTAGGTCTGGAGGAAAGATGAAGATGATAAAAAGAGGGGGAACCATTGGGTTTATATGTGAAAAAGATTTAAGACAAAGTTAGTGAAAGAGGATAAACTTTGAAATCCGGATATCGGTCCCACCTCTAAAAATGTAGTTTACTTTATGCTCAAAAAGTAGTTTTCTTGAAAAACAAAAAGCTTCTGAAAGTAAATTGTCTTTAGAAGTTTTAATGAAAAAGCTTCCAAAGCCAAAATGACTTCGAAAGAATTTCCTAAGAGTTTTGAAAGGTTTTGCTTCAGAAGAGAATTAAAACTTGGATGTTTTGTTCAAAAGAACAAAGCTTCCGAGAGTTAATTTGCTTCGGAAGAAAATTGTCCTTGAAAACATAAAAGTACCTAAGAGAGGTTTTAAGCTTCGGAAGATATTTCATAAATTTCTTCCGAAGGGAAATTACTTAGACAGTTATTTGATTTGAAGGCATAAGTTTCTTCCGAAGGTAAAAGCATAACTTACGAAGGATCAAAAATTTTCGAAAATCTAAGGAAAGTCCTCAAAAAGTTTTCATCTAAAGAAAACAAGAGCTTATGAAGGTGATAAACTAGACAACTTAGGACACACTGCAGGACCGTTGAAGGCTTGCAAATTACAACACAACAACACAATGAGGAGAGTAACTCAAACTTAATCAAACAGTAAACTGGATTAACCACAAGATGATACTAAGAACACAAGTAATTAATGAGACAGAACCAAAAGAACACAACACAAGGAAATGGGTTTTCAAGATTGCAGTATATTGCTTTCTCAGGTTCTATTACAAGCGTTACAAGGTATATCTTAAGTTACAAGAACACGAGAATACTTATACTACATCCTAC
>BJCM01145875.1:2705-15445 GCA_018326385.1 Flaveria bidentis
CCACACAACCTCAAATCACCCTCACTTACCAAAGAAAATCCAAACGAACCCCTGCTCAAACTATTCAGTCTGTGGAGGCCCCCATATACTTACCCACACAGGAAGAAGTGGACACTGGAGCTCCCACTTCTCCTGAGGAGCAAACCACTCCCATCTCTTCAAGGATCAGTGCTGAGGTTCCTCATGCTCAACTTGATGAGCTCATTAGCCAAACTGCCTTAAGCCATCACTCTGAGTCTCAACACTCAAGTGATCAACCTTCGGGGGACAGTTACCATCCCCAGCCAATAGATCTCAACCAACCAATTCCCAACCTTGATTTCTATACTGATGAAGATCTAGGTTTTAGTGAGTATAATGAGTCTCTCTTCTTTACCCCTACTCAGTCACCTACAACTGAGGTGGACACTTCTAAACCTGTTCAGAATGTCCATATGGAAGAGGCTCTCACTTCTGAAAGTGATTACATCATTAAGACCTCAACCATGGCAACTCACTCCACTGACATCTCAACTAAGATTGCCAGTGAGCAGAGGAAAACCAGCAGCCAAGAACCTCAAGCTAATGATGGGAGTGAGGACTTTGGTCCAATCATCTCATCCCTCAATGTGTCTTCTAATGAAGATGAGGGGAACCTAAGACTAAAGGTGCAAAAACTGTCTAAAACATGCACCTATTTAGTCTCCAAGGTTAGTCACCTTGAATCTCAAGTGACTACCTTGCATAACAGGGTCAATGATCATCAACTTGAGATTTCTTATCTTAAGGAAAAACTAGCTGGGAGACCATTAAGAAGACCTCAACCAGGAACACAAGAACCTGTGGAGGTGATTGACCTAACTCCTAGCTCACTTATGCAAGTGGGTGATGCTACCAAAAAGGGGGAGAAAGTCATTACTATCACAGAACCTGGGAGTTCTTCAAAGAGTATGGACATTGAGGACTCACCATTCTCACTTGCAACTATGCCTACTCAACAACTTCCTCAAGTTCAAATCAATGTAAACTCTATAGACTCCTTGTTACAGAATCTGTTTGTGGAAGGGATACCAAGGGCAGTGTCACCTTCATCCACTTCCAATCATATCATTGGATGGAGGTATGACAGTAACAGGAGAGCCCTAATAATCATGAAAGTTCAAGGGGAGCAAGAGATCTTCAACTTTCAGACCTTGAACTATTATGACAGTCTGGATCTAGTCAACATGCCACTTGTCAATCCAAGAAAATCAAGACAAGATGACAGATTGGCTCAAAGAATCCAAGACAGTATCATTGCAGAGTTCAGCCTAAGAAGGAGACTGTGGGAATCAGGTAATGTTGTCGGTCAACTGGATGTTGAGGCAGACCCTAAGATTAGCTTCATAGGGGAAGCCTTGGTTGAAGGCCCAGTGATAGAACCTGAGAGCCAGTCTTATCACCAACAACTACTATTGTGATCAATGCCATTTTTGAGACATCTGCTAGTGAAGGTGATTCTCAACCTCGCTCTGGCCAGAGCTCAGAAGCTGCATCAAGCAATGAAGGCCAAAGCTCTCTCCACCCTGTGTCACAAAGGTCTGTGAGTGACAAAGGGAAAAGAAAGATGGAATCTGAGGAGATTGAGAAGGAGGAGAGAGAGAGAGAGGAACAAAAGGCTGAGGGGAGAAAGTTCCTCTGCTGAGTCTTCAAGACTCATGGAGTCTGCTATTAGGGCTGCCCCAAGACCTGATACTTAGAATGATGAGTTAAGGGCAGTTAGGATAAATTATCTGCAGACAAGGAACTATGACATTAAAAAAGTCATTTCTCTCCCCCTAGATGAGTTGAATAAACTGGTTGACCTGGAAAGGTAGGCAGAAGATGCAGAGTTTCTAGTACAAGTCAAAGAAGAGAGAAGAAGGAAAAGACTGTACAAGGATATGCCTACCCTCTCCCCAGTTCAAGAAAGTCCTGCACAAGAGGATATGGTTCAACAAGAACCTCAGGTAGACAAAGAAGAAGATAGGATCAAGATAATCAACTACCTGAGTGCCACAGACCTCTATCAGGCAGAAGCACTTCTTCCCTTGTCCTATGACTATGTTGAGAATGAGTACTTAAAATAACTTGAACTTGAGATAGTCAAGGACAGAAAGACAAATAAGAAAAAGCTAAGCGAAGAAGCTGCAAAATCAAGAGCCATCATTTAAAAGAGCATGAAGAAGTCTGCTGACAGGCAGAGGATGATGAGCTTCTTGAAGCTATATGGATTCTTCGGAAGGAGACTTGGCCCCATGTCTCTATCCACTATGGATGAGCATATTAGAGTGATCAAGTAGAAGATCAAAAGTGGAGAGCTCATTGACTTACACTCCACTCCATGTCAAGCCCCACTTGAAGTGGAGGTTAAGGTTGAACAACCACGGACAACCCAACCTGGACCTCCTGCTGAACCTCAACAAGCTTCATCTTCTGATCCACAGCAGGGTCAACCTCCCTCTCCTTCTAAGCCTGAGAGAGAGGAAGTCCCAACTGAGAAAGACAATGAAGATCAATCTGGTACTGCAGGCCAGTCTTCTTAGTTAAAACCTGTTAAGAGAAAGAAGAGGATGGCTTCTAAACCAAAGCCAAAGAAAAGGAAGACCAATTCAAAACCCCAGGATGAGTTAGAACATCCTGAGGATGTGCAGCTAGAGGATGCTACATCAACTCCAATTCAAATAGCTCCTCTAGCATCAGGAAGACCCATCTTGTCTTGGACATACACCACAAATCCAGAAAGATGGAATGTCATTAGAGATCCAGGCACTGAAGACATTTACATATGGCAAGATATGTTTTAGTTGCCTCTACATGATCTCTTTGATATGAGAAGACATTTTGATAGTCTGAGGATCCTGATCACCTTATGAAGAAAGGAATGGTGATCATCCTAATGAGGACTATTGATATCTGAAGTCTACTAAGTGTTTTGGTAACATCAGCCTAGGGGGAGTTTGTAAAGATTAATGAAGAGACTGATGCAACCTAAACATCCAAAGTCTATCCTGCATGCAACACAAGTGCAATGAAGAAGAATGCTTAGGAAGTTTCACACATGCAACAGAAATATTCTAAGTGTGAAATCTTCCGAAGCCAAGACCTATATCTTCCGAAGCCAAATATGAAGTCTTCCGAAGCCTCAGAGATAAATTCTTCCGAAGCTTTAACTTATGAAGACAGATTTCATCCGAAGACTTTTGACTCATGCTTTATCTGATGTACTGTTCCATAAAGTTGGACACCTTTCACTGCATCTCTGTAAAGTAACCAACTTACATGAGTTGGTGAAAAGGTCCATGCTTTTGGTAACTGTACATTGAGGTCTTAAGTCATAACTTTCTACTTCATGTACTTTATCCTTTTTGTAATAGATAAGGATGTGAACTATGGCATGTCATAGTCATTAGTCAAAAAGCAATCTACCTTTTGACTCTACAATTGATTTTGTTTATGTCTACTCAATTGTATCCAGTTGGCTTTCAAAGTATAGCCGGTTGTAGGTTGTAGTATAAGTATTCCTTGTTCTTGTATCTTTCTAATATGCTTTGTAACACTTGTAATAGGACTTGAGAAAGAAATATACTGCAATCTTGAAAACCATCTCACTGTGTATATTTCTCTTGTGTCTTGTCACTTATATTACTTGTGTTCTTAGTGTCTTCTTGTGGTTAATCCAGTCTTACTGTTTGATTAAGTTTGGTTAATCTCCTCTTTGTGTTGTTGTGTTGTAATTGACCCTCTTTACCGGTCCTGCATAGGGCAATTGGAGGGATGAGGTGGGGTGAATTGAAGAAGTTGGTGATTGAGGAGTTTTGTCCTCACAAGGAACTTGATAAGGTTGTGAAGAAGTTCTTGCAGCTGGAGGCGAGAACCATGATGCACTACCAGTACACCACCAAGTTGATAAGATGGCAAGACTCGTTACAGATCAAGTGACACTCATGTCACGAAACATCAAGAGATACATCCAATGTTTGCTGGCGGATATTCGCAAGCACATGATTGACGCCCGGCCAAGCATATTTAGGTTGGTGGTTGATTCGGCGAGAAGGTTGTATGATGAAGGAAAGGTGGTAGTGGTTAAGGTAAAAAAGAAGTGTGGCAGCAACAAAAACTTGAACGGGAAGCGGTTTACACGTGGCGGTGCCACTCCAAATATCAAGGTTGCGAGGGTGGATGATCGGCATGTGGTCACTGTCGGTCCGGGGGTCGAAGAGGTGTGGCAAGTGTGGGAAGGAGCACGTCGGAGAGTGTAGGTGGGGATTGAATGTATGCTTCAAGTGTGGGAAGCCTGGTCATATGGCAAGAAAGTATAAGGTGACAAGGTCTTTTATTTATAGTGGAAAGGGTCACATGAGCAAGGACTGCAAGAAGCCGAGGTCTGAGAGTTCCAGAGCAAAGATAACGACCGGAACAGAAGGGCAAAAGGCGAGTGCCAAAGCTTTCACGATGACTCGGGAGGAGGCTAGGACGGACCCACGATGTTGTGCCAGGTACGTTTTTAGTAAACCAAACTCTTGCTTCTGTGTTATTTGATTCTAGTACTAGTAGGATTTTCATTTCTGTTGCCTTTAGTGCTAGTTTGCCTGTTAGAAGTAGAAGCATTGATGAGCCCTTCGATGTAGAAACTACCATAGGTAAGTCTACTAGGATTTCTCATCTGATTGAAGGTTGTGACATAGAACTATAAGGTCATAAGTTTTCTTCTAGACTATTTATGATGACCTTAGGTGGGTTTGATATAGTCCTAGGAATGGACTGGTTAGCAGTTTATCAGGAGAATATCATGTGCTACAAGAAAGATGATCCGCTAAACAACACTTGACGGGAATTCAGTGACGATTTACGGTGATCGAATTTCTACGATTCCGGAGGTGATTTCGATGACGGTGGTGGGGAAGTACATAAGGTGTGGATGTAGTGCTCTAGCCTACGTGAAGGATATAGACATGTCAATACCACAATTATCCAAGGTACTGGTTGTGTGTGACTTCCCGGACGTGCTCCTAGAAGATTTACCAGGTGTGCCACCGGACCGTGAAATCTAATTTTAGATTGATTTGATACCTAGTGCTCAGCCTGTTGCTAAGGCACTGTATTGTTTGGCTCCAACAAAGATGAAGGAACTAATGGTTCAACTTCAAGAGTTGCTTGATTAGGGGTTCATTAGACCGAGTATATCTCCTTGAGGTGCTCCGGTCTTATTGGTTAAAAAGAATGATGGTAGTATGAGGATGTGCATCGACTACCGTGAGCTAAACAAGTTGATGGTGAAGAACCGGTACCCGTTGTCGAGGATTGATGACTTTTTTTATCAGCTCCAAGGTGCCAGTTGTTCTCAAGGATAGCTCTCTGATCTGGTTATTATTAATTGAAGGTAAAGGAGCAAGACATTCCTAAAATATTTTTTCGCATGCGTTATGGAGATTATGAGTTCCTTGTGACATCTTTTGGCTTGACCAACGCGCCAGCTGGTTTTATTGATTTTTTGAATCGAGTGTGTTGGCCGATGTTAGATAAATCAATGATTATGTTTATCGATGATATCCTGATTTATTCAAAGAGCAAGGAGGAGCATGTCGATCACATTCGAGAAGTGTTAGAGACACTTAGAAGGAAGAAATTGTATGCCAAGTGATCCAAGTGTGCGTGCCAAGTGATCCAAGTGCGCGTTCTGGTTGCACGAAGTACAGTTTTTGGGTCACGTGGTGAATCCTGATGGGATCATGGTCGGCCTGGCTAACGTGGAGGCGGTGATGTAATGGAAGTCTCCAAAGATGGCGTCAAAGATCCATAGTTTCTTGGGATTGGGGGGATATTATAGAAGATTCTTCCAAGACTTCTCTAAGATAGCTTCCCTAAAGTTTGTATGGGGAAAGAGCAAGAGAAGGCTTTTGGGGAGCTAAAGATGACGTTGACTTAAGCTCCTTTCTTGTCGCTACCCGGAGGAAGCGAGGATTTAGTGGTCTATTAAGATGCTTTTTACTCGAGATTGGGTTGCATGTTGATGTAATAAGGAAAGGCTATAGCCTATACATCCTAACAGTTGAAGGTTCATGAGGTTAATTACCCTACTCATGATTTGGAGCTAGTAGTTGTGGTCTTTGCATTGAAGATTTGGAGGCACTAATTATATGGGATGAAGTGCACTATCTTCACAGATCACAAGAGCTTGAAGTACTACTTCGAGCAGAAGGATTTGAACATGAGGCTAAGGAAATGGTTGGAACTAATAAAAGATTATGATTGTGAAATCCATTACCATCCGGGCAAGGCCAACGTAGTGGCGGATGCCCTTAGTTGAAAGGAGAGACCCAAACCAATTTCGGTGGAGGATTATCAATTGGTCATGACCTCAGATGTGATGAAGCAGGTCAATGACTTTCAAGACGAGGCATTGAAAGAAGATCAGCTTTATTCCGAAAGGATGAGAGGTCTAGTAACTGAGTTTTGTGAAAACACTCTCGGTGTTAAAACCCAATCTGGGCAGATATGGATTCCTTATTATGGGGATCTACATAGGAATATCATGGATGAAGCTCATAAGACTCGATACTCCAATCTTCCCAGTGTACAAAGATGTATCAGGATATGAAGAAAGATTATTGGTGGTCGGGTATGAAGCGCGACATGGCGGAGTATGTGAGTAAGTGTCTTACTTGTTTGCAAGTGAAGGTGGGGCATCAGAAGCCGTATGGCAAGATCCAACCTTTGGATATACCTGAGTGGAAGTTGGAGCATATCACCATGGAGTATATTACGAAGCTACCATATATCGCGATAGGGTATGGTGCTATATAAGTAATAGTTGATCGTCTAACGAAGAGTGCTCACTTTCTAATGATTCGTTAGACATATTGCAGGACCGTTAGAAGGGGTGATGGACTTTTACAACATAACAACACAATTGAGGAGAGTTCTTAGAACACTTAACAAATCAAATAAGGAAATGGTTAACTAAAGTAAGAGATGCTAAGAACACAAGTAAATGTGAGACAGAACAAGATAGCAAACAACAGAAGTATTTGGTTTTCAAAAATGTTGTATATTGCTTCTCAAGTTCTATTACAAAGTGTTACAAATCATAATGGAAAGTTACAAATACTTGAGATACATATACTACATCCTACAGCCATCCATACTTTGAAAGCCAACCGGATACATAAGACTACACAACAAAATCAAATAGAGTCAAAAGGCAGATTGCCTTTTGACTTGTGACTATGACATGCCATAGCTCACATCCTAATATATTACAAAAGAATAAAGTACATAAAGTAGAAAGCTCAGACTCAAGACCTTAATGTATAGTTTACCAAAAACATGGACCTTTTCACCAACTAGTGAAAGTTGGTGAGTCAATCAGAGTTGCAGCGGATAGGTGGTCTATATATAGATATGTACCTAGTTTACGATCTTAATGTAATATGTCTGTCATGTCCTTAATGTAAATGAAATATACATGTTGAATGAAACAGATTATGTGATTGATGATCTTAATGTTGAATGTTTCAGTGTATGTTTGAAGGTTTATCGTTCATTAACGCATATTGAACAAATTATATAGGTTTGTGGTTGTTTGAATAAATCTTAGTAAAGTAATGATTGAGAAACATATTCAAACTTAGTTGTATGAAGTTCTCATGACAATGGCCCATGCTAATGGACCATACGCATGAATAACTTCATGCTAATGAACCAGTCGCATGACTGACCCAAGAGACTGGATCAGTCGCATGATTGTGACATGAGATTGACTCAGTCGCACGACTGAACACTCAGTCATGCGAATGGATCAACAGCATGACTCAATCACATGACTGTACCATGCTAATGGTTCAGTCGCACGAGTAAGGAATCCTAACCTATAAATACCGCTTAAATCATGGAAAAACGCAACACTTCGAATACCTACGTACTAAATCGTACCCTAGCCGTCCAGAGACTTCTAAGAACCTGTTCCAAGTTCATAGATCACACTAGATTGATTACCAATCATTCTTAACGTTTAGATTCAATCTACATTTGATTCTACATGCGTTATCACTGATTGGATCGCTAATCAAATAGGATTCCGCACTATTTTAGTTGGTATACATGTAAATCAGTTAGTACTTCGTCCCGTACAAGATCCTAACAGGTTTTGAAGAGGTCATAACCAAGAGCTGCTAAGGTGAGTTCTAGAACCCCCTTTTTACTTGTTTTAAACTGATTTGGGGGCTGGAAATGTATGTATGAACGTTTTATAAAAATGGGTTTTTACTCGTATGTATGTGTGTGAATGTGTTTGCTAGTGGGGTTTGATTTGGGTATGTTTATGGTTGTGATGATGTTATGAATGTGTTTTTAAGGCTTAAAATGTAACATTTAGGCTTAGAACATGTTAGATGATGATTAGGAACTGAATTATGTTGTGTAAGTATGACTTAGACTTCCCATGCGCCCAAATAATGGCCCATGCGCCCAACGGTATAAATTGCCTAAGTGTTCCCATGCGCCCAAAACCTCATGAGCCCAAATAGAGTTCATGCACCTAGAATTAGGCTGAATTTGACTAAGTGTCCAGATGCGTAGAAAGCCTATGCGCCAAGGCACTCATGCGCCTGCATAGTGCCCATGTGCCTAGAATTTGCCCTGAATGATTAAGTGTTGCCCATGCGCCTCAATAGTGCCCATGCGCCTTGAAGTTCCCTATGCGCCTAAGTGTTGCCCATGCACCTGAATAATGCCCATGCGCCTAAGACTTAGAATATTTATCTGAATTTTGGGGAAAATGTAAAGTGTAGGCTTTGACTTGGGAGTTTCCGGGGTGATATGTAAGTTAACTTTTTGAAGTCATAGATGATTTGATGGGTGATGTATGATGTGACTTGCATGATGATTCACGAAGGGAGCGAGGATTTGGTGGTTTATTCAGATGCTTCGTACTCGGGGTTGGGATCTGTGTTGATGCAGAGATGAAAGGTTATAGCCTATGCATCCCGACAGTTGAAAGTTCATGAGGTTAACTATCCTACTCATGACTTGGAGATAGCAGCTATGGTCTTTGAATTAAAGATTTGGAGGCACTAACTATACGGGATGAAGTGCACCATATTCATTGACCATAAGAGCTTGAAGTACTTCTTCGAGCAGAAAGACTTGAACATGAGGTGGAAGAGATTGTTGGAGCACATAAAAGATTATGATTGCGAGATCCATTACCATCCGGGCAAAGCCAATGTGGTGGCGGATGAAAGGAGAGACCTGAGCCAATTCGGGTGAAAGCTTATCAATTAGTTATGACCTCCAAGGTGATAAAGCAAGTCAAGGATTTTCAAGACGAGACATTAAAGGAAGATCATCTTAACTCTAAAAGAATGAGAAGTCTTGTTGATACATATGTACCTAGTTTAGGAGCTTAATGTAAATGTCTGTCGTGTCTTACATATATGTAATGAATGAGTTGAATGAAATATAATATGTGATTGATGCTTATAATGTTTAATGTTTCATTTTTTATTGTGTAATAAAGTATATTGAACTAACTATATAGATTTGAGGTTATTGTGCATAGTTCTTAGTCAATAATGATTGAGAAACGTGTTCAAACTTAATCATATGAAGTCTTCATGCGAATGGACCATACGCATGAATACATCATGCTAATGGACCAGTCGCATGACTGAACCAGGAGACTGGATCAGTAACACGATTGGGACATAATATTGACTCAGTCGCATGACTGAACCTTCAATCATGCGTATGAATCAATCGCATGATTCAGTTACATGACTGAACCATGCTAATGGTTCAGTCGTACAACTGAAAAACCCTAACATATAAATACCACCTAATTCGTGGAAAAAACTGAACACTTCAAGACTTTTGACACATATTCGTACCCTAGCCGTCCAGAGACTCCAGAAAGCCTGTTCCAACTTCATAGTTCGCAGTTGATCTTGTTCTAATCGTTCTTAACATTTCTCTAATCGTTAGATTGATCGGAACTGCGTTCTCACTGATTGGATCGCCAATCAAATATGATTCCGCACTATTTGATCTGGTTTCATGCATTATCAGTTAGTACTCCGTACGTACACGGTCCTTACAAGTGGTATCAGATCATTGGCTCTTGATTTTGCGTGTGATTCGATTAGTTTCGGTGTAAAAATCACGTTTTTCATTCAAAAGAGTCACCTTTTTTTAGTAAAACAGTGTTTTCGACGTCTCCAGGTCTAAAAGTTTACGTTTTTCGGCATACGACAAATTAGGGTTCTTAAAAATTTGTGTTTTTGTGTCAAAGTGTCACAAACCTTCGATTTTGCAAAAACAGCAACCTTCAGTCGCACGATTGTCTCAATCGCAGGACTGAACTCAATCGCACACCCCATTCGCACGATTGAACTCAGTCGCTTACTCATTCATATGACTGAACAGCCCCATCCGCTTGTCTCTAATCGTGCACTCCATACGTACAACTGAATCCAATCGCACGATTGAATTCATTCGCACCTTTCATTCGCACGACTGAGTCATCGCATTTGTCCAATCGCACGATTGACTCATCCGCATTTGTCCAATCGGACGATTGACTCATTCGCATCTGTCCATTCGCACAAGTTTAAAGTTCAAAAGTTCAAAGTTTAAAGAGATGGAAGATCAATACTTTGCGTTTACTACCGGAAGGGACTCTCGAATCAACAAACTTCTACTTCTGGAAAATGAAATTGGGAATCACAATAAACCACCTAAACTTATAACGTTAGATGATTACCCACAATGGAAGCAGCGATTCGAGATCTATCTTAATGGAGTTTATCCGAACCTTTGGGAATCTATTGAGATAGGTTATAGTATGCTGGTTGGTGCTGATGGTGTTAAATTAACCTAGGGTGGTATTATTGATAGCCAGAAGGCAAAGTACAATGCTGAAAAGAAGGTCTATGCCCTGTTGACTCAGTCAATACCAAAAGACATATTCCATTAGTTTTCTGAGAACAAACATGCAAAAAAGTTATGGGAAGCTTTGGAGAAATGATACGACGGGAATGCAACATTGAAAGCTCTAAAGGCAAAGGCTCTGAAAAAGGAGTTTGATAACTTCTCTTCGATGGGGAAAGAAAGCTTGGATGATGTCATAGACAGGTTCTACCATCTAATGAGTGAGTTGCACACTCATGGGGTCACAACGTCAATGGAAGACAAAGTGTCAAGCTTTGCCGATGGTTTTCCAGAGAAGTGGGACTGGTTTGTGTCTAACTTGAGACAGAACAATATACTGGAAAAATTAGACGTAAACGAATTCATCCTGAAATTGAGGGAGGAGGAACTGAGGATGAAGTACAGGTCACAGAAAGGATCCTTCGACCAGAATCCTTCACTGTATAACTCATCTCCAAACCCAACCAGTTCAGGAGCACCACTTCAAATAGCGTTTGTGTCTAGTTCAACTGCTCCTTTTCAAACCACAACTTCAGGATCTGAAATGTCAGGGTCATCTAGTACCTAATATATCGCACCTGAAGCAAATGCTACTAAGTTGAAGACCGAGAATCTCGAAAATATTACTATGGAGGTTGCAAAGGAGCATATGGACCTTCTAGCAGCAGTTGTTTATTCTTATGATGGTCTAGTTGTAGGGAAAATTGGATATTGCCATCTGACCGATGAAGACTACGAGCAGGTGGACGAGAATGAACTAGAGAGAATGTATATAATGTGGGCTTTGGCAAGTGCTATCAGGAGAGCAAAAAAGTTTATGAAAAAGACTGGATAGAACTTGGTAACCACAAAAGACACTACTTTTGGTTTCGACAAAACCAAAGTTACCTGCTTTAACTGTGGAGAAAAGGGGCATTTCAAACATGAATGTGTAAAGCCCAAGAAGAAAGGTAACGGGAATCCATTCTCATCTTTCAATCGTCAAGACAAACCCACGAGTGGAGCTACTTCGTCAAGCAAGGAGACAAAGGACTTGACTGCTCAAGGTGACGAAGGACAGGATTGGACCTTCAGTTTTGTGTCTCTGGGTGAACGAACATTGCCCATGTCGAGGGTTTGGATGATGACTCTGCAAGTGAAGGTGAAATCGTAGTTGAACTATTGATATCTGATAATAAAGATACTACGAATGTGGTCAATCACCTGATTGAAGAAGATCTCAAAATGACATGTTTTGAATCTCCAGCATCCGAAGAGTCAAACTCTACGTTGATGGTTGATTCAACCGAGTCTTCACAGGTGATTACAAAAGACCAACTCTTTGAAAATCATGCTTGTAATGAATGCAACAAATTTAGAGAAAGCATAGATTTAAAATTTTCTAGGTTATTAGACCACCATGATAGCTTAGAAAATGAGTTACAACTGTGCACAGAAGCTAATCGGATTTTAAAACAAAATAAGCACAGTTATAAAGAGAAAATAGAACTTTTAAATAAACAACAAAGGGAAACCGAGGTTGTTTCTATTAATCAAGCCAATGATATAAAGTTTTATTTAAACTCCCTAGAAGAAACTAAGAAAGAAAAAGCAGTTTTAGAAGTCGAAGTCAACTCATAAAACAAAAACTGCACAGTTGGACCAGTTCTTCTCACATAGTTCAACACTTAGTGAAAGAACGAAATAACGGGGAGGGGTTGGGTTACAAAGTGGTTCCACCACCACATGAGATCATGTTAAATGCTAAATGTAGACCAGTAAATAACAATCCAAGTAAGGATCATGTGGTGTCCACTCCTCTGGTTAGTAATCCC